>JBBPMW010001358.1:0-10380 GCA_038090535.1 Tylopilus alboater | reverse complement strand
ATAGAAGTCAGAGAAGTCTCTTAGGGCCGCATGATGTTCGCTTGCCGTGAACATAAGTATGCAGCCCAGCCTGAGGTGGGTGCCCCCAGTTTTCCATGCTTCTCCTACGACCCAGCGGTCGGGCCACATTGATCAACGCTCGCAGACCACTTCAGATACGTCGATCGCTCGCCCTTTCGTCCGTCGAGGGACCAAAAGACCCCCCGCTCGAGCGTCGAACGCTCTCGGTCTACTTTCGCGACGAGATCCTCGCCAAGCATGCAGAGCGGCCCGCGCTGGTGTGCAGGCAGGAGCGACCGCAGGCACACGGCGGTCCGCCCTCACCCAACATGGGCGTCGGGACGCACCTGGCCTGGGACTATGCCGAGTTCGATCGGCACATTCGCGCGCTCGCACGGGGGCTCGTGGGGTTGGGCGTTCGGCGGGGGGACCGCGTCGCGGTGGTGATGGGAAGCAACAGGTGTGTTTTTGTTGGCGGGTTTGACCCATCGTCGTCGCCGGCTCACATCGCGTTATGTTCACGTCCCCGTCCCGTCGTGTCGCGGACTCGGCAGTTCGTATGCATTGTTACAGTGGGCGTGCGCGAGTGTGGGTGCGATCCTGGTGACGCTCAACCCTGCGTACCGCGTCAACGAGCTCGTGAGTGTCGCTGTCTGCTGAGCACGGGCGTACGGCGTGTTGAATGGCGATCGTCCGCGACGACGTGGTCCTAGGTGAACACGCTGAACGTGGCGGGCGTGTCCCATCTCTTTGCAGTCCCGCGTCTTCGGAGCTGGCGGTACATACGCATGCTGTCCGAGGCCTTTCCGGACCTGCGTGACTCTGTCCCAGGGGACGTACGCTGCGAGGCGCTCCCTGCGCTGCGACACCTCGTCATCATGAACAACTTGGCAGATCCGAATGCATTCCAGGAGGAGGTCGCGAATACCAAGTGCGTGACGGATTGGCACGAGATACTCGTGTGGAGGGAGGATGGCGCGGAACAGCGTTGCGTGCGCGCATACGCAGACGAACTACGATCGGACGACGTCATCAATTTGCAGTTTACGAGGTGCGGTTTCAGTGGGCCCGGTGATCATGATATGTGACCTTGGTTTACGCAGCGGGACAACGGGCGCCCCCAAGGCTGCTTCTGTAAGTGATTCCCCGCACCTTTGGTTCACGTCTCTGACTCAAAGCGTGCTAGTTGACCCATCTCAGTATTTTGAACAATGGGCTCGGAAGCGGTCGGTGCATGCGGTTCGCGCACGATGATGTTCTCTGTGAGTATGGTCACCAACGAATACATGACGTTGGCGTGACATGCGGTGTAGGCAACGTTCCACCACTATTCCACTGTTTTGATGAGTACTCTTTGTACTCTATCGTCCGTCATGCATCTGACTCTTTTGTGTCTTACACGTCTTGTATCGGGAAATCTGGCAGCATGGTCTCATGGTGCCTGTGTCGTTTATCCTTCAGAGTCGTTTGATCCGAAAGCCATTGTCGATGCCGTCGAGCAGGAACGATGCACTGTGTTGCATGGCGTACCAACTCACTTTCTGGGAGTGTTGGCAGAAGTGCAACGGCGACAAGACGCAGGGGAGAAACTCAACTTAAGTCGACTGCGGTGAGTCGATCGCAGAACTCCGAATGGGAAAGACCAGGCCAACGTGTTGAAATAGGACTGGTATCGCTGCTGGATCCCCGGTACCCATCGATCTAATGTGTCAGCTGATCGACAAGCTGAATATGGTGGATATTACTGTCGCATATGGGATGAGTTCGTCGTTAAGCTTGGCCTCTAACGTATTTCGCTGATTCGTGATGGACATGTCACAGCGGAGACGAGGTGAGATTGATTCCCGCGAACACTTTGGGATCCACTGACCTGGTTGCGCAGTCCAGTCTCCTTCCAGTCTACACCCACGGATCCCATCGTCAAACGGGTTGAAACAGTAGGGAAAGTGCAACCTCATGTGAGAGCAAAGGTTGTAAACCGGGAAGGAGAGATCGTTCCTGTCGGAACGCCTGGGGAAGTGTGCGTCACTGGCTATCTGCTTCAGAAAGGGTGTGTTTCGTGCACTTTTGTTTTCCGTTTCCGTGTTTTGACTGAGTTTGGTAGATATTGGGATGATGAAGAACAGACAAAGAAGGCCATGCGTCCAGATCCTGAAGATGAATGTGTCGTGTGGATGCATACGGGCGACAAGGGGATCATCGACGAGGAGGGTTATCTGAGGAGTACGTCTGAGAACTCCAATGCCACGCGTGACGCTGATCCGAGTTTGTTACAGTTGTTGGTCGAATCAAGGTTCGTTTCTGACGTGCTTGCGGTACAGAACGAATAACGTTGCACTAGGACGTCATCATTCGTGGCGGAGAGGTGAGGACTCGTCGAATGATACCTTCAACTTCGCAATCTGAGTGAATTTTTATTAGAATTTGTTCCCTGCTCAGATAGAGAACGTATTGACGGCACACCCGTCTATCGGAGAAGCGGCTGCAGTTGCAGTCCCAGATGGAAAGTACGGCGAAGTTGTTGGTGCATGGGTGGTACTCGAGCCGGGCAAGATGATGTCCAAGGAAGAAGTTCGTCAAGTTGTCCGGGACGACATGAACCCACAGGTACGTGTATTTTTCCGCGATTTGGTTAACGCTCACACGGGGGTGGTATAGAATGTGCCGGAGTGGGTATGGTTCGTCGGGGCTGGCATGGACGCGGAGGAACTGCCAAAGACAGCGAGCGGCAAAGTGATGAAGCACCTATTGCGGCAGTGGAGCGCCGAGAAAAACGAGAAGTGGTCTCTGCCAAAATAATGTCTGTATTCCGTCGGAGTCCCCCAAGTCCCATGATTCTAGCGTGTTTCATTCTGAGATCGTTCACCCATACATTACCAGCCGTTGTCGGTGAACGAACAGTACGTAGCACTAGACGTTTCAAAAGTTCTAACTTACAACGTACCTACCCTGAGTAGGTTCGAGTCAGACCCTTAATGTTCTTCCCGCTCAGTCTGCGTGCTGCAAGAATTTTCGGAAGTAATCTTTGCTGGAAATAGATGAACATCCAGGAGGACGAAGCTTGCATTGGGGGCTTCGGAGGCAACGCAGTCGGTGAAAAATCAAACCAGCAATAACCAACGGGTAACCCAACAGTTCAGGACGCCAACCCACCAACACGAGGCTCCTAACCCAGACTCCCATCCCTATACGCATTGCTCTGGTGCTTAGGTGTAAACATCCACATCTCTGGTGAGGCCAGAAAAACTTGTTTGATATCCTCAGCCAATGTTGTTAGAGCTCGCAAAGAGCGTTTCTGCGTCCGGCGTCAGCTTGTCAGTCCGACTTCCCGAATCAGACCTAGCAGATCTCGCTCGGTGGCAAGAGGACGCACCAAGTCCGTCGCGAGCTGGAAAAGCGACCCGGTCCAGACTGGGTAGGCGGATGTGGATGTGGCGGCATCGTGCTTCACAGAGGTAGCAATGCGTCTCGTTTATTCTGCCCATGTCCGTTTTGAGGCGGGTCAGCTGATACTCAGAAGGCTTGGCATGGCGCGGCGCGGCGTGGAGAGGGATAGGGAGAAGGGAGGGACTCTGAGGGAGTGGATAGATCTAGATAATGAGACACAGCGTAACTTGCCAACGAGCGCGAGGCGTTCCCGTGAACTAATTATCTCACTGTTGTCCTTCGTCGACTTCGTGAATATCCATGCTTGGTGAGCGTACCGCATCCCATCATGATGTCATCTGGGGTATAGTCAGTCATCGCTGCCGAAGACGGGGATGGGGTCATTGGCAACATTGATCATGCGACGTGGGGCAGGGAAAGGGGGAAGAGAACTTGAAGGAGCACGTACGTCCTTGGTCCGCCTCGCACCACCCACCCTCCCGATGTAGCTACAATCTGCGAACTTGGTATAGCACTGCTGCTGTCGCGTGCGCTGGTGCAGATATTGGGCCGTGCCTCGTCAGTGCAACAGAGGGGACGGAAGAGTGACACTTGCGCCTACTATACGGGTAACATCGTCGAGGGTTTGTCGCCAACCAGCGTAAAGTCCCGGCAGATGGAAAAGCGGTGCTGGCAGCCGAAGCCGGACCGAGGACCGACTCGGCCGCGTTGCAACCGCATGTTGGCTTGTTCGTTTCCCAGCAGCCTCGTACTCTCACCACCTATCCCCCCTGTTCATCGTATATTCACTTACAACACTATGGATACAGCCAACCCGGCTCAAAGTAACACGTACGTGTATCGATTACCTTCATACTCCGTGCTGAACGTAGTTCCAGGGTGAAATCGATCACTATCAAAGGTGAGCGTCGAAACCCTCGAGCTTCCACTGCGTGCGATCTGGCTTTTTTGCAGACATCGAACTTTGCACCCAAGCTCAGCGCAAACTCCCGACCGCCAGGCAACACTATGTCCAGTTTTCTGTGGGCGATACTTCAAAGTCGACCAATCGCGCAAAGGAGTCAAAGAATCGAACCTCTTGGGACGATACTCTCTGTTTGTAGGTACTTCTTCTTTACTTTGCTTCAGAGAACTGAGTATCGTCAGTGATGGGGACGATCGTTCTATCCTCCTCATAAAGGTTTACCAGAAACATCACACGAGAAAGAACACGCAAGTTGGGACTTTTTCCGATACTATTAGCGGGGTATTGGGAAGATTAATGGATGGCGGTACGGTTAATTTTGTATATCATGTCCTACTGACGCGCTCTGCGATCAAAGTGCTTGAGGCCGCTCTCCGCAAGGATACCTCTGATACCTCCGATGTTCTCGGGATTACCATCAAGTTTGCGTTGACGGCTGAGCCACGTGGAAACGTCAATGCCGACGAACGCCAAGCTATGGACGCCGTCGCTAGGGTGAGGGAAGTGGTTAACCCACTCAGTTCCACCCCCGCAGCCGTCGAGATCATAGGGTTGACAGTCGATGGCGGTACAAACATCGTGTCTGAGGTACAGACAATCGGTGGCTCAAAGGTCGTGGCCGAGCGATTCGAGACTACATGGTCTGCTCTGTTGGAGAGGATGGAGCGCTTGAACAGCGTCGTGGCTGGTATCGCAGAGGTATTTTGTGCTCAGTATCTCGCTTTCTTCATGATCTGAATGCTACACAGATTCACCCATATGCATCGCTGGCTTGGTCTGTTTTATCGGCCGCGAACAAGGTCTATCTGCTGTTCGATATTCCTACTATTGCCGGTCGCTGATGACATTTCATACAGGTGCTCGTAAAGCAGAAAGATCGCGACGACCAGATGATTCGCTTAGCAGGCACGATGAGCGATACCTTTGAATTCGTTGATGACATCAAGTTCCTCAAGACGATCGAAAAGTATACCAGGACTATGACGCTTCTGATCAAGCAAGTGACGGAGTGCGGGTACTTCATCACCGAATATGCCAAACAAAAGAGCTTTTGTCCGTCCCCACCTGGTTTCATAGTGACCACCACTGATTTCGTAACTAGGGATTCGGACGGCAAAATACACGATATCCGATATTGATATGAAGATCGCTGATTACCAGAACAAGTTCCAAGAACTGAAAACGGTCCTCTTAGAGGGAGTTTCAGTGCAGACTGGGTTCACCGTTTTTCGTATGATGAACGTCGTGGAACACATGGGTAGGTGCGATATCTCGAGACTGCGCTCTGACATTGACGAAGTTTGCAGCGGAATCGAATGACCTGAACGACATGCTGTATGCCTCCGGGGCTAGGTTTGAGCTGGAGAAGGGATGCCTGCCAGGGACGCGTGAATCTTTCATGCAAGAAATTTGTGACGTTCTCAACAATCCTGACGACGATGCCCCGCGTTTGTGCCTTCTGACCGGCGTCGCTGGATCTGGCAAGTCGGCGGTGGCTCACACGATCGCTCGACGGTATAACGAGCAAAAGCGGCTGGGGTCATCATATTGCTTCGCCAGCACTGACGTTGCGAACCGCAACCCGAAAAATCTGCTGAGCACTGTAGCACGTGACCTCGCCGATCACGATCCGCAGTACAAGTCCGCGCTCTGGCAGGTCGTGAAAGACGATCGAGCGCTCCGCACGTCACAATCACCCCTTGAGCAAGCCGAGAATTTCATCGTCGGACCTAGCAGGGACCTCGACCATATCGGACCGTTAGTCATCGTCATAGATGCTCTTGACGAAAGTGGGGATCAATCCAGTCGCCAACATCTTCTGCACGCCATCTTTCAGAAAATCACCGAGAACGTCCTTCCGGCCAATCTTCGTTTTCTCATCACCGCTCGCCCTGAAACCGACATCCTCACCGCACTTCCGCCTGGCCTCCACATCATCCACAAGCAAATGAATGACGTCCCTCCGCATATTGTCGAGGAAGATGTTCGGAAATTCATCCACCACTCGCTTGCTAATCAATCTACCGACCTCGAATGTTACTGGCCACGCCAAGAGTGGTGTCGGATACTCGTCGATCACTCCCAGAAACTGTTCCAGTGGGCTTCCACTGCATGCAATTTCATTCGAGGACTTGGAGATGGTGCTGAGGGGCTCGACATACACGAACGGTTTGAGATAGTGGTGCAAGGTGACAGCACTGAGGGTGGCTACCCACTAGACAAGCTTTACCGGACCATATTAGAGCAACGATTTACCAGCAATGGTGCTCAGTGCCGCTTCCGAGAGGTGATGGCTATTGTACTTGCGCTTCATGAACCACTATCTCTGATGTCCCTTTCCACTCTCTTCGCTCGACGGCTGAGTGTTCGAAATATCATCAAACCACTTGGATCATTGCTGGATGGGGTGGTTGATGAAGAGAAGCCCATCCGTCCACTTCATACCTCATTCCGTGACTTTCTACTTGATGAAGCTCGGAGTTCTATTTTCCATGTTTCCATTCAACCCCAGCATTCTCTCTGTCTTGGACAAGCCTTGCTTGGATGCATGCGAGACATGCTCAAGTTCAACATTTGTAACCTCAAAAACTCTAGGATCTGTAACACTGCCATCCCTGATCTGCCATCTTGCATAGACAAGACCATTTCTCCCCACCTGATGTACTCATGCCTATACTGGATGGAGCATCTGCAACATGCAGAATGTACTCCAGACTTGTTGACTGATGTTGGCATCTTCTTCAAGAAGTTCTTTCCCTACTGGCTTGAAGCTATCAGCCTTCTTTCCCTCTCTTCCCCCCTATCATCCATCCTATCTGCCCTAGAGACCTGCATTAGCTTGAGACAATGGGCCAAGGTAAGATGAACTATAATGGTAAGTGGTGCATGCTGAAGAAGATGTTACTAGGACCAAGAGCTTTCCACACTAGCATCAGAGGCATTCCGATTCATCCAAGTGTTTGCACCTGTTCTCAGAGAATCAACTCCCCACTTGTATCTATCAGCCATGCCCCAGACTCCAAGCAGCTCTCCACTTCATAAACTGTGGGTTGATCATCTACAGAAGCATGTGTCAGCTACCTCAGGACACCCAGCCAACTGGTCAGCAGAGGTTCATGCCTTGCATGGGCACACATACTCTTTTTTTTGTGTTGCCTATTCACCTGATGGGACCCACATTGTCTCTGGCTCTTTGGACAAGACCATTAGGATTTGGGATGCAACCAGTGGTCAGTGTGTGGCAGGTCCATTCCAGGGACACACAGAATCAGTCAACTCTGTTGCCTATTCACCTGATGGGACCCACATTGTCTCTGGCTCTTGGGATGACACCATTAGGGTTTGGGATGCAACCAGTGGTCAGTGTGTGGCAGGTCCATTCCAGGGACATACAGATTCAGTCAACTCTGTTGCCTATTCATCTGATGGGAATATTGTCTCCGGCTCAAGGGACAACACCATTAGGATTTGGGATGCAACCAGTGGTCAGTGTGTGGCAGGTCCATTCCAGGGACACACAGATTCAGTCTGGTCTGTTGCCTATTCACCTGATGGGACCCATATTGTCTCTGGCTCTTGGGACAAGACCATTAGGATTTGGGATGCAACCAGTGGTCAGTGTGTGGCAGGTCCATTCCAGGAACACACAGAATCAGTCCACTCTGTTGCCTATTCACCTGGTGGGACCCACATTGTCTCTGGCTCTTTGGACAAGACCATTAGGGTTTGGGATGCAACCAGTGGTCAGTGTGTGGCAGGTCCATTCCAAGGACACACAGAACCAGTCAACTCTGTTGCCTATTCACCTGATGGGACCCACATTGTCTCTGGCTCAAGTGACAAGACCATTAGGATTTGGGATGCAACCAGTGGTCAGTGTGTGGCAGGTCCATTTCAAGGGCACAGACATGCTGTCTACTCTGTTGCCTACTCACCCAATGGCAATTATATTGTCACTGGATCTCAAGATTCTTCCATCAAGGTGTGGAGAGCCCAAGATCTTCAAGTTGTTTCCTTTGGTGATTTATATGAGAAAAATAGCTGGATTCAGTCTTCTGATGGTGCTCATTTTGGTTGGATGGCTCCTCGGAACAGGAACACCTTTCATTTTCCTATTCATTCTCTAGTGATATCTTCTGACAGAATTTCCCAAGTTGACATTGATACTTCTTTGTTTGGGGAGTCTTGGACCTCTTGTTGGCACTCAGGCTGATTTCTTCTTGTTGATGTTATCATACCTTTTGTACTAGTATCAAAAACCTATATGTAGTTTTCACATCTACTCTGACTACCAGCCTACCACTATTTCTCATGTAATTCTTTGCTATTATCTTCTATTGCTTAAAACATGCAAGAATACTTGTTTGCAGAACCAAACCAGTATTGAACATGATATAAATGTGGGACACCTTTGCATTGTTTCAAGTTGGGGAAGTAGGACACGAGAAGATTAGGGGCAGGTATCTTGCCTACACCCAGGCGTACAACTACGCCAAACATGCAAAAAGACTAGTACTGGGGATAGAACGAGGATGCACATTGAAACAGGAGGTTGGTTGCCGACAGCACGACTTGCCAGTGGAGGTCTGCTTGGCACGTTTGGTTTGCAGGAACGGCGTGGTCGCTGGAAGCCGGCCAGGCGCAGCAAGCGTCCGAGTCGTCAGGTTCAGCACCACGAGGACCACTGGCATGTGTATCACATTCTGAATTAGCTGTGAGCGACGCCATCACGAACAAGAACGCGACATACTGTCAAACTTGAAGAATGCCTTGTGCGTCAGGTCAACCTAAAAGACATCGTCGAACGGCCACTCACGGTCCTCGGCGTGCAAGGTCGCGTCCGAATTTGAGTTGTGCATCTTGGTCCGAGTCGGTGCATAGGTGAGTTGGGAAGTAGTAAGTGCCTGCACATAACCCACACCTTTTACACTCTGGTGACGGCTAAGCTAAAGGACGAGTTGGACTGGCACAAAACGAGATCGATCCATGCTATGTGACGTTAGGTGTAAGAGCACATCTGTCAGGAGGGAACAAACACTGACGCGTAATTGAAACCTTCCGAATCATCCTCTGTGAACAGTTTTCAGAATTCGGAATAGCCCAGTGCGACTGCCAGTGTCCTAAGTCAAAGTAGCTATCAGCCGACGGGACACCACAGCAGTGAAAGGAATCGCAATACGCTTAGGGTGGGCCGAGCAGTCAGCCTTGTTATGGGCACCGCGGTGATGGGACAAGCATCATAAGGCGCGAGAGTGTCATCTCACCATCGATGAAGGAAGGTGCAGTCGGACAGCGTGCGCCCGATGAAGAAAGTCGGAACATGAAACTTAGACCGGATGCTTCTGTCGTGATGACTTGGTCGTATTTACCATGAAGAGACCAGCCAATGGGCCAATGAAAGGTTGGCCGCAGAATCATACGATCTCGGCCGTCTCCGGACCCTCGTCGACTCCAAACGCCTCACGCAGCATGCTGTATCAAGGCGACAAGTTTCCCCACAGGCAAGAGAGGGTTAACCGGACGTCCTCAGAGTATCATGGGCGAGGGCTTTTGAGGGGGATCTGGTGGGAGGTATAAGGGGCCGCGACAAGTTGCGGATGGGCCGTTTTGAGAGGTTCAGAAGGCACGGTCGCGGTTCGCCCTGGGAATCCAACACTGTTACACCGCACCAGAACAAGCATCAGAGAAAACGACCACTTGAATGGGGATACTGGTGGAACAACTCGGGAAAGTCATTGGAGGGGGGCGAGTAGTTGAGGACGGTGATAGAGCCGACCCACGAAGATGCGTAGATGTCGATCTTGTATGTGGTCACGCCGCCGCCACGCTCTGGCCGTTCCCGGTGGAAAGAGTGATACCCTGGCTCAAACGCAGTGAGAATTCGACAGCGATGCCACCATCTGCAATGGACAAAAAGATTGTTCCATCATCATTTCCTGGCGCGCTTGCATCACCCACCTTGTCCACGGTGAAACGACACCCCTTATTGATGCAGAGTCCTGCATCCGAATCAGTGATGGGCAAAACAC
>JBBPMW010001357.1:0-10380 GCA_038090535.1 Tylopilus alboater | reverse complement strand
TATGGAACCCCGAGGGCACCCTCATCGGAAAGTTCTATACAAACAACACGGCTCCAGAGATGATCTTCACGAAGTCTGGCCTGCTCATTTTAGACGAGGAAAGGATATACCTGGCCGACATCCAGGCCCAGGGTATCGACTTGGTTGTAAACTAGTTAGAGATCGGGCACACTATTAGGCTTTGGGACGCCTCGCCAACATTTACGATTGCATCCTAGTAATATTTATTCGAATACTCTATCGCACGATCCCTATAGTATAGATACATAATATAGTATCAGGTTTTTGCAGCCATACTGGCCGTCAAACATATTCGACGCGACAGTGTGCACACGGCCTCTTTCGGCCTGGGCAGGCTGAGATCTAATCATCTCAAAAGCACTGGTTGTCTCGGTCTGTCACCAAGGCACCTTTCCGGGTAAACGTTCGTGTCAAGCACGTGGAGTCATGGACTCAGTGAAGCAACTATAACATATAAGGAGTTGGGAGCTTGCGCACCTGGGTCGGCCCCCTTACCGTCACAGATATCGTGGATCCGTCGCTTACATTAGTCTCCCATGTTTAAGTGGGGTAGATCCAACTCGCACTCTCCGTGCATTTCCATCCAAGTGGCCAGAAAGCTGTCAACATCGTGACTAGTGGTGACCAAACTAGCGGGATCATGCGTGGGAAACGATGTGAAATCACTTCGGAGTGGTCCCAGTGATTCCTGAAGTTCTTCTGCAACCCTTATCAGACTGCGTGGACTCGGGCGTGCAGCCACCGAAACATGACGAAGTCTCCTAGGAGCCGGTCAGGCCAACGAATCTGAAATCGTCATTTTCGAGGCAGCATATTTTGGCTGTTTTCCCCCCTCTTTGGCCACGGATATATGAAAGAACTGATGGGGGAATTCGAAGAACAACGATTTCTTCGTCCCCGGCATGCCGAATCCGAAGCAACGAAGGCTGCCGAGACGTATGTCGAATGAAACATTGTCGGAGAAATCGGACGCGGGTGCGCGCAGGGGTATGCATGTACATGCCACAGCTCAGGCTCGTTCGTTGATCCACTTCAACGCCTCTTCATGCAACGCAGGCTACACTGCTATGACCTGTACCCCGGAGGCAGCACACAGTGGGGTGTCATATGCCGCAAGTTCTGCAGCAGAGGGGCGAAGCCAGCTCGTCCTCCAATCGCAAATATCCTCACTTCCGGCTTCGAGTCTCCGACGAGGACGGAAACGACGCGCTGACTACGACAAGAAACTGCTTGTTAGCAGAATAGGTTCGTAAACTCGTCTTCGAACAAGAGCGCATCCCTGCAATCAGCTCGCCGATGAGGTCGGAGATGCTGCGCTCACCGCGGTAGGACGAAGCACAGACTCGGATTCGTCCGTTTCTGTTCCTAGGTCTTTCATTTTATATTTTCTTGGATGCACTTTGCCAGCGACGAATACGTGTTGAGCTATTTCAGCGCAGCTTCTCTCATTTTGACATTATGACATCAAGTCTTCTGAATGATCTTGCATTATCTGGCGGTCCGTAGGGCCGCAGCAGCACTTCCAGATAAGGACTAGCAGAGCTTGGCGCGGTTCCGCAGCTGTACTAAGTTCCTGCTGCTCCTGGAAGAATCGGGTAAGTGTTTAGGGACCTGGTAGTCGGATTGGTCCTTATCTCAATTGAAGCCTTATTGGACAGCCCGTTCGTTTTACGAATCGCTGCAGCGCCGCTTTATACGTCAACGGTGTCCATTCAATAAAGACGGTTTCGTTCGTACATATCACCCCACATCTGATGCTGAACAGCCTGCAAGAATCATAACGTTGATAATGACATATGAGATATACATAGCAGACACAGGCTTTCGGCCTTTACCAAGGGATTTCGTTTCCTTCGTACCCGAAAAACTTGCCTGCGCTCTCCTTTGTCAAACTCTGCAAGACTCTCAAAATTCCGGCGACACTCTCGGAAGGCTCAAGTACTGCGCCATCGCCTCCCATTTCGGTCTTGACCCAACCAGGGTCCAAGACGATAGGGATTAGGTCTGGACGCTCACGAGCTTGCTTGTAAGTCTGGACGAACAAGGGGAAAACGCGTCAGGAAACACAAGATAAACGATATTTGACCCACGAGCATGTTCAGTGCAGCCTTGCTGATACTGTAGGTGGCACACATACGTCCATGGTCACTCGCAATGCTGGCGAGTGCGCTGGTCATATTCAAGATGACCTTCATGTTCGACTTTTCGATCGCCGGGAGGAGGTATTGTGAGACGAGGGCAGGACCAGTGACGTTGGTGACGATCGTGTCGGCCAGGTCAGTCGGTTTAAAGCTGAACGCAAGATCGAGCCCACGGTTCTGCACGTCCGAAACGAGGGAAAGTGGTCAGTCTTGAAGGATTCAAACAATCATGATGAGGGGAGACCGACTGACTATGGCGGCGTTATTAAGGACGTAGTCGAGGCCTGCGCCGTCTAGCAGTTTGAGCACCTCGTTCGTGCCAGCCTTGATGCTCGTCTCGTCGGCGACGTCCAGCTGAACAATGTGAAGTGTCCCGGGAGATGAGGCGAGCGCTACGAGGTCAGTTGCTGTTGATGGCGAGCGGCAGGTGGCAAAAACAGTGTTCGTGGGCGTTTGGAGGAGCTGGCGGGTTATCTCCAAGCCGATGCCACGAGAAGCACTTTCGGGTATTGGTGAGTGTTGAACCGTTGAACGACCGAGTGACGATGACAAGCTTAGCTCACCCAGTGATGAACCAAGTCGTATTGGTCATGTTGAGCGGAATGCGACAGATTGGAGAAGGGAAAAGAACGGACTTTCCTCGTGCGCGACGGGGAGCAATTATCACGTTGATAGCTTAAAAATAACAAAGTCATCCACACGCGCGCGGTCAGAAACCCGCCGTCGTCAGCGATTGAAAACCTATTGGGGGATATAGTCGGTTATCCCTGCATTAATGACCACTCTATAGGCAGAGTGAGATGAGCCTATGGCTCAAGTTAGGAGAAGAGAGGAACCATACATGTCATTGGGGTTTGGGAAGGCCATCACGGGATCAAGGATGCTTGATCTGCAATGTCTACGAACCAGGTTTGTCATTTCACTGGTCGGCATAAATCTGAACATTCGGGCGGTATGACAATGAAACTGGTCTCATACACGACCAGTAGAAACAATTGTTCGTATACCCTGAGGCGGCTTTTGCTAGAAAACTCGCTCATGCTTCAAATGCGTTGCAGGGATTTCCATCGAAGGGTACTTCTACTCACTCTATCAACCTCACCTTAGTTTGTCAGTTAGAGGAAGGTGGCAGCATAATCACTGCGAGGTATCTCTCCCAACTGAGTCGCAGTACGCGTGTAGAAGTGGCCATCGTCAAAATCGTTCAGGGAAGGGAAACTTGCTACATTAGAGTTGGGACATACGTGGCAATCGACAACTCGTCTCCATGAATCTTGGAATCCTCGTAACCGCAAGAGATGGTGTGCTCAACGTCGTCACCTAGTAATGCTATTCAAGCCGAGGAATATGCCAGTACTTGAGCCGACCTGAACGTGATTCTTGATTCGATCAAGCCGAGTTGAGTGAAAGAATCACCGTCACGCCCCTGCCAATACATCACATAGAAACTAAGGATAAAAATACAATATGGTCCTGCTTCTCTGTAGCGCTAGAATCAGCGAGGGAGCTTCAGAGAAGTTTGCGTTCCCTCACATTCAACATGGTCAAACAACAACACCGCCGGGACTATCAGCTTTCTTGATCTTCGTCCATACGCAATTTCTCCACGTAAACAAAAGTGAGGACAATCAAGTCCAACATGTGCGTCACATCAGGATCGACGTCCAGACAAGGCTTCTTTTTGGGTCCAATGATGCCAAGCGAGCCTCTGTGATATCTTGCGACCTCTGCTTTTGATCCGTCGTTCCGGGACATCTGCGGGAACTATTCAACGCAAAACTTTTTACATATGCGGTACTCACCACCACCACGTTAGTATACAGCATATCCCATCTATACGGGTGGCCATCCGGCCCCGTAAATGTTCGTTTGCTGCAGGAAATGCGAACACGAACGCGATCGATTACTTAGACAAGATGATCACCAATGATAACACCACACACCGTCCTGCGATTCCATGCCGAGGGAGGAAATCGTTGATTCGCATCTCTTCGCCGTTGATGCGAAACGTCGACGATCCGAAAAAAGACCACTCTATCTCTCCCATGACCTCGAATTGGTCACGCATGTACATTGGATCTGTATTGGGCACGATTTTGTGGATGATCGTCGTCCCCATGGTGCCGAGCTTGAAGGGGTGCGACGTCTTGTACAGCACTTGGCCACTTTCGTCGGTGAATACGGCGTTGCGTACGGATTCGGAGGATAAGGTGAGGCGCATGATGGGTCGGTGGAGCTAATGGTCTCCACAAAGGACGGCTTTTAAGTATACATCACCTCGAGGTGACTGCCACGAGGCTCCACTATGTGAGCGCATAGGCTATGTTCTGGCAATGCGTCGGTATTATGCAGACGCCGCCATGGCTGTGTCCTTCTTATCGACAGATTGCCTCATAGACCGGTTTGGTCGCCAGACTAGTATGCTTCGATGAGAAAGCTCGGTGAGCGCCGAGGGACAGCCGGTACAAGAGAAGGTTCTGCAGGGAAGCCAGTAAGTATTCTCTCAGCAATGGCCAGGGTTTGTGTGCCATTGTTCTGCGTGTCAGTTTGGAACATTCAGGCATTCAACGAAGTTACTGAACGTTCATGAACTTTCCCATGAACCCGAGCAGAAGTCTGAGCTGGCATGTTACGTAATCAAAGCCTATTGGCAGCCGAAGCGCTGATTCGGAGCAAACAGCACAGCCATGGAACCGCTGAAAGTCGACTTTCACAGGTGCTCAACTATCGGACAAGTCAGATAACAATGCCCAGGCCCAGATAGCGATAAGCGGTCTTCTTTTGTTTCCTAGGCCCCGGATTTCATTGTCATCTGACTACCAGTAGTAGTCCGACAGTTAATCGCCCGTCGCACTTGGCAGGGATATTATCGTTCAAAGACGGGCCATATGTACCCTCCCGGTCCGCACGAGGCCGGGTCTCGTCGCTGTTAGCGACCAAGTGCCTTCCGCAAGTGACTGCCAGGAACTTGTATCTGCTGGGCTGGTTCGATCGCCCGAGTTCCTGACTTTAAGGGCTTATGACACTTGGTTTTCAAGGTTTTCTCACCAAGTCGTTCGATTGGATGCTCTCCCGCTTCCGAGCTACGTTCGAAGCGGGTTTCTTTGCAAGCTGTGCCACTTAGACTACTTCAGGAAAACCACATGGTGCGCTCACTAGGTGACGACTGGCCGACGACGGTCTCGTCGTCCGCCTCACCGGCGCCGAGATCATGTTCCTCGCTTGAGCAGAGCACAGGCTCGACCAGCTGAGCGTCTCAGGGGTGCTCCTTGGGTGCTCCGTGATACGCGTGCACGGCGGCAGCGGCCTTTGTCAAGTACGGGGGGGCATCATCCTGGCATTCTCCATGGCTGCTTCGTCGGCGCAGCGAGCCAGAGGTGTGTATGGGAAGCTCGGGGCGACTTCGGCAAGGTATTTATACTGTCATCACTCAGGGGTAAAGTGAAACGGGACAAGGTGAAACAAGGTACTTGTTGTCAGATGCCAAACATGTTCTTGACGTGACCGCTTGACGACTCTACGCCCATCTTTCGACATTTGACATGGACAGCTGACGGCAAACGCGACATTTGAAATCGAGCTAAAACCGAGTTCAATTGGAATTGGTCGTACCCCCGGCGGGCCGGCTAAGTTCGCAGATGTCATGACGGTGCTACGCCTCGCGCCCCACCATAAATATCAATAGAATAAAATCCCCAGTCAGAGAGCAGAACACAAGTTGCCATAACAAACAAACAAACAGTGCTTCCAACGTCCGTCCGAGTCCCTGATGCACGTAGTGTAGTGGTATGATGCAAGAGACGAAAAAAAAAACATCACCTCCCCCCCTTCGCGACTCACTGACCGAACCCACTCTCGGTCAACCACTTAGCCAATCTTTCTTCATCCTTTTCTCTAGGCTCTCTCTCCATGCTCAGCTTCCAAAACACCTCGCTCGCATCATGATCGCCGAACTGGTGGAGCGATTCATTGATGAAGACGAGGACGGAGGGGAGAGGGTGGAAGTTGTGTGGTTGCGTTTGCCACCGCTGGAGATCCTGGATCACCTCCGACGATTTCTGACGTTTGCGAAAGTTGACGAGGTTGCCTGGCAGAAAGTCCCTGCTTCCGTCTTGTATGTGGGTGAGCGCGGTCAGGAATACCCCTGGGGGAGAGATCGCTCAGAGAACATGGCACCGCTTGCACCGGGCGGGACGTACCAACAAACGGAACGCAGGGAGGAGCCACGTTGGCCAACGTACACCGATAACTGTTGTAGTGCTTGTAAGAATTGATGAGCGCCTCGCAACTTTCCAACTGCGACATATGCCTCGAGTTAACTTGCTCCCATGAACGTTTGAGGCGATGAATTGGAGAGGAATTCAATCCTGTGACAATCGCCATCATGGTGGAGAAGTTTTGGATAGCCCGACATTGCTACAATGGAATATGAGCATGCAGACGGCTTGATATTAGAAGACTGACATCGGCAACGAGGATGAACTGTTTCATGACGGCAGCTCGGCGACGAGGTTCGTCTTTACACAGGATTGAATATGTGACCCATTGCGTAATCTGAAAAGAGTTTAGTCAAAGGAAATCCAGGATACGGCTTGCAAGCAAACCCTATTGCTTCTGCGAATGAAGTTGGCAACACCGTCGTGGTATTCCGTCCGAGATTGCTTCGACCGCTGTAAACATTCAGAAGGTCGGATCTTCAGATACAGTTGACTCTCAGTGATCGTCAACTGCCTGGCGAGCTCCAAGGGATGTATGTCCAACAACTCGATCCGTTTTGGCACAATAGGCGGGGGTGGAGGAACTGAGGGCTGCGGCATCGCACTTCTAACGCTGCCCGAATGCTAGTACCAGACGTTCAGAAACTTAGGACATGAAGAAGAAAAACAGACGAACAACTCGCTTGATCGCAGCCAACAATTGTTTCGCAGCAGCGATTTTGAACACGTCATTCCCAGACGCAAACCGTGCCATCCGATCGAGGATCTCCATATCTACCTTGTCCACCAAGTCATCGTCTTGTACTATCAATTTCATCGTATTAATCACCCTATATGAACGACAGTCCAGAAGCCGCTACAACATGAAAGAATGCGCACTCACCGAATGCGTACAATATTCTGTTTGTGGCGTCTCCAATCCTCAAGCTCATGCGAATTCAGGTTGGGAGGCGGTTGAATCCAGAAACGTTCTACAAGTAGATTGAAAAGTTCGTCGAGCGTCATGAACGACTGGAATGTCATCAAGAATGCCCTGGTAAAGTTGGTATCTGTTCATGCATGAGCGCCTAGCAACATCCGTGAATCTCGACTACATACCTGCATATTCGTGTGCGGTGAGTCTTTCGACGAGAGCTGGGACAGTGCCGCCTCGGACAGTGCCGTCCGGGTCGATGAGGACTTCTTCAGGGTTATAGTGTGGTCGGAGATACCAAGGCTTTGCTCCAGCGGTCAAGGTGATCAAATAGTGCGATGGTGCATCATCACCAAAGAACGCTTTAATTTTATCTGGACGCGGAGGCGTACGTATCATTTCCAAAGCTACCGTTCGACGGAAAGAACGATAGTGAGGTTTCGCAAACTTGGACGGGAGATGAACCTACTTTCGTCGTCATCGAACGGAACATGCATAGGCGCTTGATTGTTGCGTATCATGTGTGGTTTTCCGCTGGTTGGTACAGGGGGCGGTATAGTTGATGCTGGCGACGGGGCAGACGGCTCGTCCGCGTCTTCCGTGACACTCTTCAAGATCCCATCCGATTCATCCGCCATAACATCAGATGTTCCGTGGTTGTCATAAATAGCTTCCAGCGCTTGGTTAGCCAACATTGCAGAAACGAGACTACGCTGCGACATTCTCCACTCGACAGGCGTCTTGTTACACCGTTCCAAGATGGCAGTTTGTTCGATGCCGATGCGCATAAGGCCCTCGAGATTCTGCTTTGAGATTTTGAGGTTGAAATCAAGGGATGCGCTCAGGGCTTCCAGCGCGTCGTATGCAGTGTCGCGACCCCTCCAAGATTCGCAAGGTTCGATTCGTCGGACCCGCTGTGCTGTGACGAGCAGTGCAGCACCGTCGTCATAGATCGCTTGCGTGGTCGCTTCGAACGAACGGACAAGCACACGAGCTTTCTCGACCGTTCGCATATATTGTGCGCCGTCAGGGAGCCTAGCCTGATCGACGGTCTCGATGTCAACGTGCCGAGCAATGTGAATGTCGCCAAGGAAGAGAACAAGCGACGAGAGGTACCTGAAGAGCTCCTGAGCAGAAGTAGTCACGACTTCGGCTACAAAATTAAACGACGTCAAACGAGGCATAAAGGGGGAGCATAAAAGCTCACATACCAGGCCGCGTCGCCCGAAGTACTTCTATGAGCGCGCTCAACCTCTCCTGAACCTTGGACATATAATTCACGAACTCGTTGAATGTCACCGCGGTCAGGTTTCGCCGCGGAGCCTCTTCATGATCCTCAATGTCTACCCATCCGAAACCTTTCCAAGTTCCAGCCGTTCCAGCTCCCGCCTTTGTGGGACCAGCGTGCGGAGCAGTCAAGTAGCCATGCAATCGTCTCGGACCTAGAACCCCCTGACTCCGAACCTCTTGCGCTATGGACACAAATTCGACTACTGAGCGCTCCAGTTCCTCTGCATCCGAGCTGAGTTGCGAGACATCGTCGCTCGCGATCCACGGTCCATCGTTAAGGACTGCTCGTGCCGATAAGACGAACTTGGAGAGCGTGGCAACGGCACGACGTTGAGCAGGGACCAGGGGCGTCTGAGACGCGTTGTTGGTGCCTCTGTCGACTTTATTCTTGCTGCCAAAGTGTCGGACCGAAGGCCCGGACACGTACAGGAGGTCTCGAACAGCCGTGACAGCAGCGCAAATCAGATTATCAACGATTTCTTCGTCCTCTGCAGCCTGCGGAATACCAAACTGCCTCAGGTGGAGGATCACTGAATGTATGCATTGGCGTGCTCTCTGCAGTAGCTTGGACACAAGCTCCGCAGGAGACGGGGCCAACGGTTGCGGTACGGTGAGCGCCGGTGGCCGGAGAGACTCCGAGCGTGGTGGCCCCTGGACGTCAGGTACGTCGGATAAGCGGGTGGACTCTTTCAGCCGAGATGCTTCCCGGACTGCTGGAACAAGATGGGTGTTTGAACCAGATGAAGAGGCATTTTGGTCGGAAGAGACGCTTCTTTGGTGGAGAGACCGGTGTGATGGGTCAGCGGCGCTTGCACTGCGATGGCGCAATTGTGCAGTCAGCGAGTCAAAAAGGACGCTGGGGACACGGATCGAATGACGATTGGACGACGCCAGGTCGGTGTTAGCGCGCGGACGGGCGGTAGCCATGCCGGGCTGGAGCACGAGAGGAATAGGTTTGACGGGTGTTTGAGAAACAACGCTGACTTGCACGGCAGGCGCGGACAGCGACAAAGGTGCCATGTCGTTTATCTTGGCGACGTCCGGGGGATCGGCTGGGAGAGGAACAGTGGCGTGCTGGCGGAGTTCAGTTGTGTTGTTGACAGCAGTGGCGAAACCGAGACTGTCACCACTGCCAGAACGCGAGCTGGGCTGGAATGCGGTCAGACCAGCGAGATCGCTGTCCGATACGTCGTCGTCAGGGTCTCTCGGGAGGTCGCGGGAGAGTCTGCCAGTCAAAGTGTTGGCGTAGTATATCTGGAAGGCTTCAGACAGGCGCACGTTCGAGACTGACGTGATACGGTACCTGTCCATCTTCGGTGACCTGAGGGATCCAAAAGTCCCTCGAACGGTCTGACTGACGCGGCGGTCTCGTTGCTGTGGGGATGGCGGGGAGGCCTCTGATGCTGTTTCGGACGGGCGTGACGTGTCCGACGTCGACAAAGGGGGCGGCCATCGCTGTTCTCGACGACTTGCAGCTCAGCGCCAGACGGGGCCCATCCAATGATGTCGTCGCCGTCGTCGTCGTACCGTGCACCGCCGCGACCAGGAACACTATGTCATACCCGTCCAACCGGATTTCCCACGCCTATTTTGCAGATAATCATAGTCATAGTAATCCACTGCAACCCTGACCAGATTGATCAGCAAGCCATGTCCCAACCCGCCGTCGACGTGCGTGTCGTCCTCGACGATGCACTCACATTCACATTCCTCGACAGGTCTCTGGATTCTCCCCTTTTACCAGCAAAGAGGAGCTGCACGACTTCTTCAGGCAAGTGCCACCAGTACTTGCAGTGAC
>JBBPMW010001356.1:0-10386 GCA_038090535.1 Tylopilus alboater | reverse complement strand
ATATTTTCTAGACCATCGCCCTCCACGACATTCGTAACACCTCGAAGAGAGTCCATGTCTTCGAGTCGCACACTGACGAAGTCTTGCACCTCTCGTGGTCGCCCCACGTAGCATCTGTATTCGCCTCAGCATCGAGCGATAGGCGTATCAACATATGGGACTTGGCACAGGTTGGGGTCGAACAAACACCCGATGACCAAGAAGATGGACCACCAGAGCTCATGTTCATCCACGGGGGCAAGCCATTCCAGCCCAATTCTATGGTATCACGCGAACTCACGACTCTCATTTACCTCAGGTCACACCGCACGACCATCTGATTTCTGTTGGGCACCTGGCGTAGGTGAACAGTGGACGGCGGCAAGCACGTCCGAAGACAATATCGTTATGATCTGGCAACCCACGGCGCGAATTTGGGCGGGTGACGAGGTTAAGATTGATGAAAAGGAGCTTGAGGGCGATGCCATGGAAGGCATCGAGGAAGCTGGACCGTCGAAGACAGCTACTACCAGCAAGCAAGTCGTAGGCAGCGGGACGACGAGTGCGAGGAGCCAGAGCATGAGTATCAGCGCAACGGCGAGCAACTCAGGGGCCGACGTTGAGGAAGATAGTTGAATTGTGACAATATGTGCCCAATAAATATTGCGGTGAACGACTAACATCCGATAACCTACACGATATAGTGCAGGGTAGCATAATGAAACGATATCCTCTAGCGTGGCTGGGCATTTACAGAAGCAGCAATCTGGCCAACTCGAACAGCACTGCAGAACAGATGTCAGATGTTGAGAACGAGGACTGCTCAGAGACTCGCCTCCGCCTACAACCACAAACAAAACAATTCCTAAAGCCCACAAGCTAACTGGGCTCCGTTTTAATAGCTGCTCCTGTCGCGAAGGCTTGGCTGCTTTCTTGCCCGCCTTGACTGAGTTGGCAAATTGGGCGTTCTTGTGTCGCAGCTCGAATTGGGTAGGCTAAACACGCTTCAAAATTGTGCGCAATTCGTCATGCATGCCACAAACCTACCATTCTGATTAGAAAAGTATTGGAAGAATGAGTGACGAGTGAGAAATCTGTATCGAGGTCGGTTTACAACCTGGACTTGGCTGTGACGTGTCCTACATACATGACGCGCCTGTTTGGCAACAGCTTTAGATCCAAACAACCGTCGCCGCAGTGCCAAATCCGTCCATTGAAAAGTACATATGGCGCACAAAAAGAAAACATCGCTCAAAGCGACCCTTCAATCGCAACAATCCAGATTGAGAGCCAAAGAAAAGGCAGAGCATGCTTCCAAAGTCTCCGAGCAGAAGCGGAAGCAGTCCAAGAAGGCGGGTGTAAAGGACAAGGCACTCATTCGTCCGTCGACCGTGCCATTCAAGCCCACCGACAGGATCCTCCTCATAGGAGAGGGCAACTTTTCGTTTGCTCGGGCGCTCGTGGTAGACTCCCCGTCGTCCCTGGAGCATCTCGTGCCCGCGAACGTCACGGCGACCTCGTACGACTCGGAAGAGGCGTGCCTTTCCAAATACCCAGACGCACAAGAGATCGTGCGCACCATCAAGCAACGCGGCGTCGAGGTATTGTTTGGGATCGATGCGACCAGGCTGCAGAAGCATCCTGTGTTGAAGGGACGACGTTGGGATCGGATCGTTTGGAACTTTCCTCATGCAGGTGTGTACCATGCATGCATTCGATCGACGGGTCTGAGTTGCATGTCTGATTCACGCTCGCTTGTCAAGGAAAGGGTATCACAGACCAGGATAGGAACATTCTATCCAATCAACGTCTTATATTGGACTTTCTTCGCTCCGCACCACACTGCCTGACGCTTGGACCGATACCAGTCATTCATCCTAGTCGCAGGCGCAAACAGCAGGATGATGACGATGATGACGAACCCCAGGACGATGATATCTCTGGATCGGACGTAGGCATGCCACCGATCCCCGCAGCCACTGGCGAAAGAGGAACGGTGTTGATCACACTTCGAAACGTTCCTCCGTACACTGAATGGTGCGTGCGGTTCAGCATACACGTTCATAGCTAACACCTCCGCAGGGACGTTCCCCGGTTGGCAAAGTCTCCCCCGAAATCCACAAGGATCGGCGAAGAACCCAACCCACGGTACAAACTCCTGCAATCATTTGTATTTCATAGAAAGATGTGGAAAGGCTACGAGCACAGAATGACCAAAGGTGTGAGAGCGCGTGGTCACGGCAAGACAGGTGAAGGAGGCGAGGATCGGACCTGGGAGTTTTGTTTGCAAGAGCAATGAGGTCTCAGTGAAATAAGATTATAGATGTAAGCATGCCATTGCCAGTGGATATTATGATGATGGTGCCTCCGCGCTCTGTTCCTCTTCCAATCCCTTCTGGAACCCCTCTAGTGTCCTTGCCAGTCTGCCCCCACTTGCTTCGCTGAGCACTGCCGCGAGCTGCATTGCAGGCGTACTGAGTAACCCAACAATCTGAGCCCTCAGAGTGTCGAGCGGTGGTAGTTTTGCAACGTCCCTGACCCCTGCAGCGGAAAACACGCGCCCTTCGATGAGTGCACCCATGACCCTGAGCTCGGGCGACAGCACCGGCTTGATTCTTGGGACCGGTCGCCCAGGAATCCAGTCCGAGCCTTCTTCTCTCCCCTTGCCCTTGCTGGGTTTCGCCTCCGCACTCTTTGCCTCTTCCTTCTTTCGGGGGACTACACGATCGATGGCACGGATGATGGCATTCAACTGTGGTGGACTGAGCGAGGGGAGAGTGAGGACGGCAAAGCCGCCTTCGACGAGTTTTGCAATCTGTTTCGTCTCGTTCGCGTCTATGGGGGCATAGTCGCGTAAAGCGACGCCAAAGATGGACGTCCGCATGACGGTGAGCGTCGGGGGCTCTGCGGGGACGGGCGACGGGGAGGCGAAGGAGGGTGCGAATCGCGCGCTCGCGAGCTCGATCTCTCGCCTGAGGTCCTGCAGTTTGCGCGTGGTGAACTCTTTGTGCTGTAGGAATATGAGGGGCGCGTTGGTGCCCTGTGCTAGCATGCGGGTGTACTGGTTGT
The DNA here is from genome assembly GCA_038090535.1 of Tylopilus alboater. Taxonomy (NCBI): domain Eukaryota; kingdom Fungi; phylum Basidiomycota; class Agaricomycetes; order Boletales; family Boletaceae; genus Tylopilus; species Tylopilus alboater. Next base: position 7,338 of record JBBPMW010001356.1, on the reverse strand, counting down.
AGAGATATGTTTTGCGCTCGCCGTAGCGACGTGGGACGGGTTTGTGGTCGTACACGACGGGTGGCTCGACGGAGACGACATAGGAGCGGACGAAGAGACGGGGTGCTAGGAGACGGGATGCAAGCATCGTCGAAAAGAAAGAGTGGCCGTGCATTCACGTGGCACCAGAGGACGCGTCACGGGGAGTCACATTTTAGTCACGCGGACTTTGTCTCTTACTTCGAGGTGTATTCGCTCATATTCGTCGTGGGTGGGAAGCACAGAGCTCAATGTCCGTCCGTTCTTTAGCACAACCGCGTTTATTGACCCGTGCAAACCAGGGACGACGACGACGCATTTCTGTACGGTGAGACCGGCGCGACGGTGGTCACGACCTCTGGTAAGAAACAGCTCAGACTTGGACTCTCGGAGGCTCCGAAAGAGAGTCTTCGCATGCTGTATTTTTGTTCGCTCAATACCATCAAATTTTTTAACATTTCTGCTGCCGCGTGTGATCATCAGTGTCGCAACCGTGAGTCGTCCTGGGCGGGTGAGCTTCTGGTCATCGTTAAAGTCTCTGTTACAGTGTCCCAGTCGAGGCAGTAAAGCCGTCCAATGGCATCCTCGAGACCTTGGAAGCCAAGGCCGAGGAAGAACCCCCATTCGGTCTACCGCCTGTCGAGGACGAAGAGGAAAACGAAGAGGAAAACGAAGAAGAAAACGAAGAAAACGGAGAAAACAGAGAAAATGGCGTAGTAGAGGAGGAGGAAGAGAGCGATGAGGATGTATGTGCTGCATGACAGTCTCGGTATGCGCGCTCACGGCTCATTGCCAGGATATCGAAATCATCATGGAACCCACTTCACGCTCACTTGATTTCCGGTGAGCATATACCCTTACTCTCCTGCCGTCTAGCCTGGTGCTCATTCAGTCGTAGACAACAGAATGCCGCTGGGCGGTCACTTCAGTCCCGTCCTACAACCCAAACGAGTAAACGTATACCACTTCTCCTATTTTTTTTACCTTTACGCTCATGATCCTCAAGCTCCACCCTCCCAACTTACCACGGAATACACCCCACATGAGCGAGGTGCCCCAGCAAAACCACTTCATCCACCTGCACCCCCCACCGCCCCTTCCTCCACCATAGGTATTCGCCTGGACGAAGGCCCAGATCCATCTTTGCTCCCTCCTGCCACTGCACCCCCTTCACACCCTTCAATCAACCCAGATTTACCCGGCATACTCGATGGCCGCTCAATCCTTGAAGTCGATATCAGCGCGATGGCTGAAAAGCCATGGCGTCGGCCAGGTTCAGATATCAGCGACTGGTTCAACTACGGGTTCGATGAAATGTCTTGGGAGGCATATTGTTACAGGAGACGGGATCTAGGAGAACTCGCGAACGTTCTCAAGACCAACGTGCTCGTGCGTGTCCAACGATCATAGTTCAATGCCATCTACGAACGCTGATCCTGCCATGTAGAACTTTGCAGCCATGCCGGAGGACCAACTCACGGCGTTACCGCCCGACTTGCGTACGATGGTGATGACCGGTGCCAATGCGATGATGAACAGCACCCCGAGTGCGACCATGATGGGTCCCAATGTCGGAATGAACCCCATGATGGACATGTCTGGCATGGGAGCGATGAACATGTCGATGGGCTTGGGCATGAACGGCGACTTGGGTTTGCAGATGCAGGGTGGAGGCCCAATGATGCAAGATGGCCCAGGACCCGGTCCCGTAGGACCTGTCGTAGCGAATGGTACATCCGAACAGGGCGTACAGATGGGCATGCAGGACGGATTTGGAGGTGGCCCAGGTCCCGGCATGATGGGAATGGGAATGAATGCTGACTACGGTATGCAGGTATGGATGAGTCCCTCTTACTTCTAGCTACACATAATGAAATCCGTGGCGTTCACGCGGTCACGCGTTGCTCTTAAGCAGGAGCAAGGGCCTATGGGACAGGGAATGTACGGTGGCATGGAAGGCAATGCGACTCCCGTGACGGTGCCAGTGCAAACGCCTGTTCAAGGACCCACTCCAACACCTGGACACGTTGGCCGTGGGGTGCCTCCAGTACAGTTCCGTGGGAGGGCGATGGCGCAGGGATTACGTGGACGAGGCGGATTCGTTGGTCGCGGGAGAGGACGATACGATGGTCGTACGTCATTTCCACGATCAATAGTGACATCTTTGACCTCGTTTTCTGTATCAGCACCCCAAGGACCTGCTAGACCAGCATCCCCGTTACCTCCCGGCGTCCCAACTGGACCTCGGAATCAAAATAGATACAAGGACAGAGATGGGAATGCGCCTGCGGTCGAGGGTCTAGATTACGGCGGTACTGCCAAGGATAGTACGAGGACGCCGTCGCGGGAACCGGAAGATCGTGGGCATAGCAGGTGCGTGGCTTGATGACTCGGACGTCCGTAGGACTTACCCCCATCTGACGGTGCACACGGGATCAGGAAGCGTCGCATGTCACCAGGCTTGGACGACGGCCGCGGATCTAAAAGGCGCTGAGCTATCTTACTATGTATATGACTTTTTTTATTGTACAGCATCCTGGTAGCATCACCCCTTGCAATATCATTTGAGATCGGGCTCGAATCGCGAGCGTACACGCTCGTGTTTTTACAGCTCGGCTCTTCCGTATGGCGTTTGGTTGGCTGCTTTCAAGGGGTTTCGTTTCATGTTCGTTTCCCACTTTCTAGCACTCAAACACTGCATACTTCGTCTCTGACTGCCACGCCCTGAGCCCAGGGCCCATGTTGCAGGCCCTCTCAGAAGAACGCTCCACTGCCCAATCCGCACAAGAGGAACAAGGGGCGGCGTGGGAGCCATCAATTCACGAGACTGGTATGCGACTGGCCAGACGGTCGTAGTACGTTTCTTCGAACAGGCAAGCAAGCGACCATAATTAAATAGTCGACAATTACAGTAAATAGCAAAACAAGGTATACATACGGCAGATAATCGAGCACAAGACGTCAAGAGTTGTTGGCAGCTTTCGCGCCTGAACGTGCGCCACCACCGACGCGCTTTCTACCTCCCCTCGCGGCGCGCTTCGCATTTTTCTGCTTGGCTCTACACACATCGCAGAACCACGACCCATCCGGGACCGACGCGAGGCCGATACAGTTGAGGTGGAACTAGATGCAGGGCCGCAGTTAGTGGTTATTTGATACACAACGCGCAATGTAAAAACGCACCCATTCTCGCTCGCAGTCTTCGTCGTCACATGCAATCATCTCTCCGTAGCTTACACCGTCGCAGAAACAGTATGTCCGATCGTCGCCCTCGCCTTCACCCTCGCCTACTTCTGTAGCCGTGTCTGCCGCTGCACTCCCTGGATGGTCGTTCGTCGGGCCCATGGGTATGATAGGTGCCATCACGGACACAGGACCTATCGACAACGCATTGCGCGCAACGGGCACGCCTGGTCCCTCCAGTTGCCCGTGCGGTGGCGGAGCAGACCAGTCGTTTGCCATTGCATGGCCATTGGACATGTCATAGTTGTGTAGACCGTTGGCGCCATTCGAGTAGGGCAAAGGGAGTGACGGGTGGTTCGTCGACGATGCTGGTGGACCGGGAAAGACGTCTCTGCGCGCTGTTGGACCGTTTGGAGAGGGATCGTCATATGGCTGAGAGGCAGCCTGGGTTTTTGACCTTTTATTTGCAGTATTACCACCGCGACCGGGGTGTGCCGAGGCGCGTGAAGTACTAGGATGTGGTTGAGAGCCTGATGGTGGGATATGGGACATGACTGAAAGGACAGACTCTGTTGGGGACGGCGCGCGGTCTGGCCTGGGGCGCGGGCGTCAAGTAGGGTAAAATGGCATAAACGACACGCGTACTTTCTGGAGCGTGCACCATTGCGGGACCTGGATGGCCCTGCGTCACCCAATTTGTTGTCCTTGCGCGGGGACTTGCCACCGGTAATGTCAATATCGTCGTCCCGAGGGTTTCGCTTGCGTTTTGCGGGGCTGACGTCTGGAGCACTGTTCATGATGGAGCTATAGTTGCCCCGCTTTCGGCGTGAATTTTCGTGGATGGGCATGTATGAGCGAGAGGAGATGTGTGGGTAAGTGGTCCTTTGGTTCAGAGCGGATACGTCGAAAGAGGGGACCTGGCCGAGAAGGAGACGCATATGGTCTATGTGGCCCTTGAGGTTGTCTGCGGCTTGGCAGGCGACACGAATCTTGTCCTCGCCGCCAAGCTTGAGGCGGGCAGCCTCGTCGGCGATATCTGCGAGGAGAATGAGACGCTCGTGCTTTGAGGAGGAGCCGTCCTCGATGAATTTGGTGAGATTCCTAATCTTCATGATGATGGAGGCCATGGAGGAGGAGAGGACGGCATCGAGTTCACGGAGGTCGGCAAAGTTGCGAGAGAGGTCGAGGGGGAGAGAGTCGAGCGTGTGGTTGTACTCTGAGAGGAGGGAGAGCGTGTAGACAGAGTTGATGTTGCTCGCCTGCGCCGTCGACGTGCGCGAGGGAGCCATTATTGTGGTCAGGTCCAAGGTTGCAATGCGGAGTTTGCCGGTCCGGGCTCATAAATTGATACAGTAGGGCTCTATGCAATAATTGGATACAGATAGAATGTCGAAGGCTCGTCGTGGTGATAATCATCCAGCATCCCCGTCCACCCCACTCCACTCCCCTCCCCGCTTTTCCTATGCTACAGTGTTTCCATCATGATGTCACGCGACACGAGGCTCAGCGCTCAGCGCTCATTTCCTGTAAAACTTCTTCAGAGGGTTGAAGCTACCCCCGCCGTTGTGGGATTGCGAGCCGTTCGACTGCAAGCCCATGGAAGAGCCCAGCGCAGCGTACATCGCGTGCGAGTCACGCGGGTTCCCGTGTAGGGTAGAGAACGCATGGGGCGCGGAGGGCGCGGTGGGGAAGAACCCGAAAGTGGGGGATTGGGGTGCAGCAGCGTAGTTGAAAGAAGACATTATGCGGCACAGAAGACGGGTGATATGTGATGCGATGTGACTGGTCGTGAATAGGATCGGCGGTATGTGTGTTATGTTATGCCGATTCAGGGGATGCGACGAACGGAGCAGAGAATTAGTGCAGAGCAAGTCGTCGAGAAGGAGAGACGGTCGTTGACCAGGCGGTGTCTTGGATGTTGACGACGGTCGCGAACATGTTATATACCGTATCCTAGGGAGGCTCGAGAGAGTCCAACACAAAAACGCAAGTACAAGGAAGCGACCGCATTCGGACGAGACCTTGTCCCGGTTTGGAAACTCTCCAACACACATTGTCAGGGTCCTCCTCCGATTGGAACAAGGACGTCGACTCGATACCCGATGTACAAGAACTTCCGCCAAAGTCTATCCTAGTCCAGTGTTTTTGCAGCCTGGCCGCCTCACCCCTTTCTCGATTCTTGTTTGCCCCGCGCGTGACCGCAACAACAAGGGTATACACGAGGACTGCATTTTTTCCGTCCTGCCGTCACCTACAACTCCACGATACCACGATGCCCAAGGCCTCCAAATCTGGCTACTATGCGGTGCGCATAGGTCGGGTGCCGGGAATTTATACCTCCTGGTATGCACCAGAATGAATGTGAAAGTCGTCGTTGACCACAACTAGGGCCGATTGTGAGGCTCAGGTCCAGGGCTTCGCAAACGCAGCGTACAAGAGACTGAGCACGGAGGCTGAAGCAATCCAGTTCATGGCTGCCAAGCCAAGCATAGCGCCAACGTCTACTTCCCACGGCATAGTACCAGTCCCCGCTGTCGTTTCCAAGTCAAATAACCTACGCGCAAGGGCCGTTGAGGTCGCTGAAGATGAAAAGGACTGTGACATAGTCTACTGCGATGGCGCTTGTAAGGGAAACGGACAACCTGGTTCCATCGCTGGAATCGGTGTGTGGTGGGGACATGGTGATCCTAGGTATGCTCTCCGTGTCCGACCCTAAGCGTGCTTAACAGACACCTAGGAATATTTCCGAGCGGTGTCCAGGTAATCAGACCAACAACCGGGCCGAACTCATCGTTGGCAATCTCCGTCCTAGCCCACCTCTATCAACTGATTCCGCATATAGGCAATCGTCCGTATACTGGAGACGACCCCGCATCTGAAGCGCCGACTTTTGATCAAAACTGATTCCAAATACTGCATTCAATGTACGTAGTTGATTGAATCTCTTCTGATTCATACAATTCAACATATCCTGACAGGCGTCACGTCGTGGATTTTCAATTGGATGAGGAACGGCTTTCTTGCTGCCGATGGGAAGCCAGTGAAGAACCGCGCTCTCATCATGTATCTAGCCGCACTCCTTCACGCACGTCGGAAAACGTCTCAGACAGTCGAGTTCAAACACGTTCGCGGCCACGTCGGGATCGAAGGGAACGAGGCTGCTGATCAACTTGCCAACCTTGGTGCAACCAAGCCAACGGTCCCAGAGCGAGATTGGGAAAAGCTGGAGAAACAAGTGCTGCAAAGTCTTAAACCTGTTGAACCAATCAAGGTAGTGGATGACGGCCTCGAGGTGACTCGTCCTACGAAAATCGTGTTTTGTCGTTGAAGTCTGACCAATCCAGGCTTATGCAGATGGCCTCTTGAATGACGACGAGCTTGCGGAATTGAGTGATATCAGTATTGGCAACGTTACATTGCCCGTACGAGAACCAAGACAACAGCATTTGGAAAGTGGGAAACACGCAACCCGGAGCCGTACCCGCACCTCTGTTTCCCCAGTCCCACACGACGTCTCACCTCCGCGAGTAGATAGTGTTGGTTCATTTGCGCCCAGAACAAGCGATGGGATCACCGCCATGCGCAGCAGGAGTGAGTTGCCGCCAGGAGGTTCTTCCACGGCTACCGCCGTTGCAGCTCAAGGTCTCCAGTCGGTCCCGTCTAAGAAGCCTACGACTGCCATGCGCAAGGAAGAACTAGAGGTAAGCGACGATCAAAGCATCTCAGCAGCTAGATAGCTGAGACCTGTTTGAGCAGGCGTATGCATCATGTTTGCTTGATGATGACGAACTGTCGACTGTCGGAAAGGACGGCGCGTTTGATTCTGATTTTTGATGAGGGATGCGTGCAGAACTACTCGAAGAAAGATGTATACGGCCGCTAATTCATGTCAGTCGTTTTGCGTATGTGGGCAGAACTTCACGTCACCATCGGACTACGGCGCGGACATCGTCGGACGAGTGAAGACCGCCTCAGCCGTTGGGAATTTATTTTTCTAGGATTGGCATAAATATGGATCCATCATGTCCGAGCCTGGTCCGATTTGCCCACAGCATCTGCCCCGAGTTTATCACATTGGGACAGCATAGAGTGACGCTCTCTTGGACGCAGCGATGTCAACGACTGTCGTGCCCGAGG
>JBBPMW010001355.1:0-10386 GCA_038090535.1 Tylopilus alboater | reverse complement strand
GGGTGATTGATGTTTGTCATTTCCAGATCATCAAGAAATCGCAGGCGGGTGGTGGCGTAGCCGTCAAGATCGAGCATGCAGTGTATCAGTCAGCCAAGATGTTCGGCCGCCATTTCGACGATAAAGATGAACTTCTCAGCCACATCACGAGGCAAAGTATCGATGTCCTCAAGGTATGAATAGTATTTGAGCGACGCGCACGTTGGTTCTGATATAATTCATTCAGTCGTCATTCAAGGCCGATGTTTCCAACGAAGAGTGGCTTCTTATCAAGGCATTGAAACAGGTACCCTCCCGTCTTTTCCGATACCCTCGTCGTCTGACGATCCGACACAACAGCGTCTAAACATCCCATGAATATGACTGGTCCGCGACTGTGTGATTCATATGGTGTTTTTACATCGGAGTTACATACTACATCACTGTATTTATACCGCATGTCAATCGTTTGCAGTGTTACCGCTCTTTTTTTTCCCCTGGAAATCTTCGCCCTTGAGATGTCTGTTCCGCCCAGCCCAGATGGCCACACAGTCATTCAAAACAGCAATGAACAAGCCTCAACTGAAGATCAAGACGAATTGCAACTGGTAATACGCCATTCAAGACGCTGGGACGACCTAGTGGGATGATGCGCTGAGATATTACTGATAATCGGTAACGTCCTCATGACAGTGGCAAACTGGAAACGGGCTGCGGGTATCCCTGATTGCGGACTCTGAGGATCGCACGTCTCGTGGCCTCTGGGGATGACGCACCAGGGGTTGAGATCATACCGCTTGAACCTGAACAGCGCTCATACCTGCGTAGGGAAGCCCCAGTGTCGCCCTACTATTATTGCTCCTGCGGGAGCAACGAATGTTTAACTGACGTGATTTACCTTGCTTTTCAGAGTCGGCTTGGCTACAAGCAGGTGAGGGAAAAATTGCTTCCCATCTGCGTTCGCTAAGTGCTTGCCGATATTGCGTACTCTAGCAACTTCATCGCAGTTGGCATCTTATCGAAAGTTTTGCAGCTAGCTTTGTTGCTCTCAACTTCATCGGAGGCGTTCGGTATGGAATACTCGCTAACCACAAACATTTCTACCGATAATGATTCCCCCTTGCAGTTCGGTCTTGTTCCTTGGTTTGCTCGCAGGAGGTCCTGCTGCGATATGGTATTATTTCTCAAAAGTTCCGGCAAGCTTATCCTGGACACTGCTGCAGGTCATCCTACGTCATTACGGTCATCTTTATGACCATTACTGCCGGGGTGCTTGCGGAAGTCTGTTCGGCATTACCGCTCAGTGGTTCCATTTATGTTTGGGCCGCTGAGAGTGCTGGACCAAAATATGCCAGGTTTTTCGGCTTTTTGGTCGCTTGGTGGGCTTGCACGGCATGGATGACTTTTACTGCAAGCAACTGTCAAGTAAGCCTGGCATCCGTTCAACAACCAGTCACACTGATTGTTTTGTTGACAGACCACCGCAAACTACATTGTTTCCCAGCTGGCTGTCTGGGAAATCGACTTCCCTGGTGGTATTGATAACAATAACATCAAGTGGCGTGCCTTCATTTGGACACTCTCGGAGTTGATGCTATTGGTTTCTGTGACCATAAACTACCTCCCTCCTAGACTTTATTCCGGCGTCTTTAAGTTTTCGGTCGCATTGATCATGCTTGACTTTTTCTTATGTCTCATCTGGCTGCCTATTGGCGTCTCAAAGACGTACGGATTCCGATCGGCCTCGGATGTTTTTACAATGACATGTGCGTCAGGGTCACGTAAAACATCATATTGTAGCCACTGACCCCCGTTTGACGTTTGACTAGACAATGGTACTGGGGCTCCTGCAGGGTGGAATTGGATTTTATCTTTGTGCGTTCTTTATTCATCCCCTGATTCGTCCAGTGGATTGATTAAGGTCAATTGATAGCCTCTTCACCGCGGGGACCTTGACTGGATTCGATGCATCGGGCCATATTGCGGAAGAAACCAAAAATGCCAGGTACACACTGTGACACTGACACTACCTTCCTCGACTCATGTTTTTTAGCGTCATTGCAGCCAAAGGCATTCTATGGAGTGCCATCGCAACAGGAGTGCTCGGTTTCATTACCACCATCTTGTTTTTGTTCTGCACACCAGACCTCAACACAATATTCGCTCTTAACGCCCCACAGCCATTCGTCCAAATTTATGCCCTCGCTCTGGGAAAGAAAGCCAGCATCTTCATGACAATTCTTGCTGTCCTTGGTCTCATAATGGTGTGCAAGGTTTTCTTAGTTCGCGTCCTCACTGATCCTGTGATTTCATAGAACACCACGGTAGCAATTGTCGCTTCGTCGCGCTTGGTGTTCGCCGTCGCTCGTGACGGTGTGCTTCCTTTCTCTGGATGGATTGGACAAGTCGATGTGCAGGGACAACCCCGCAATGCAGTAACTGTCATCTATATCTTTGCCGCAGCCCTTCTATGCACGATCTTGCCCAGCCAGGTCGCATTCACGTCCTTGGTGTCAGCCGGTGCCGCTCCAACTATTGCGGCATATGGACTCATCGCCCTGCTGCGACTTTTCATGACTCCGGACCGGTTTCAGTCTTCTCGATTCAGACTTGGCAAATACGCGAAACCATTCTATGTCTGCGCGGCCGCTTTCAACGCACTTATCTTTGCTGTACGTGTTTGCTTAGCCGTGATGATTGTACGTGAGCACTGATCTTGATCCAAGGTCGACATCTCTCCCTTTTACTTCCCGGTTACCGCGGGGACGTTCAACTTTGTGAGTGATAATTTCCGCTCGGTACCTCTTTGATCTGATGGGGTGTTATGCAGGCTGTCGTCATCTTCGGAGCTATCTCCATTTTTGCTTTCCTCAGTTGGTACCTCACGCCTGAGGACAAATGGTTGAGGCGGGAACAAATTCTAAGAGGCATGGATATGATAGATTGAGAATGCACGTCGTAGATTCGCTCGACGTTGAGCGAGACAAGATATCGACGTCGTAAGATATTCTAGATAGGCTGTAGTCCAAGTTGTCCTTGACATGCCCCTTCGACGTCTACAATCTAAAGTGATTGTTAACATAACTTTATTGTTGATCGCTGGGGATTGGAGCTGAAGGGACCGACCTCTTTGGGAGCAGCGACACTCAATATCACCGGATGATCCTTTCCGACGAGGACCTCATCCTGTGGAAACATAAGCACGGAGCACGTTATGGTAGACGGTTACGAACCTCGATCCGAACGCCCAAATTGTGGAATACCTTTGGAAATTGCGGTACCGGGGGTACGTAAATGCCTGAGGAATTAAGCATCAACGGTGTGATAAGCGCTGGTCGGAACTACCTGGCTCCACGGTGATCACCATTCCTGCCTTCAACCTAGCATGCGGTTTTTCGTTCAGTGCTGATACGCCACTTGAATAAGTTCGAGCTCCTCACCGGTCTCCGCGAGCAAGATGCGCCGACTCGTGCAAATCTAGGTTTCATCTTATAAGTCCCCGTCGACCCTTGGATGCTCCGAGCCCAAAAAGAAAGACAAAAAGACATACCTATTCCGATCGGATGACTCAAGAAATGCGGGTACAATACCCTTTCCAAATCTCCCGTGTGGAGGTTAAACCCAATCTGGTTTAATTCCGTCCGCAAAAGATCGCACGACTTGCGGTGGAGTTGATGTAGATTGAGCTCGGCAGATTCTGTACACAGGGATATGAGCAATTTCTGCGCATTCAGCACAGCCGTGTAGAGCTCCTTTTGGGGTGCGCTAAATACTTCAGAGGCAGGATAGGTGCGTGCTAGACAATAAACGGTTAGACTGAGGTACAGACGTCCAAAGAGCCCGGAATCTAACTGATATCTGAGGCATAGCCACTGGGGTGCCTTAGCATGGCAAACGAAGGAAGCAAAAGGCAGTGTACTGACTTGTATTCGCATCCCGCATCCATTAGGATCATCTCACCATCCTGAACTACTTGATTATTAGAGGTATAGTGTATTATGAGCGCATTGGGTCTGTAAAGAGGGTCAATGCATTTTTCGCAGAAGGATAAATTTGACTGATACCCCGATGCGACGACAGGTACGTATGCTAATCGCTGTGATCCGGAGAGGCAGCACAAATATTCGAAATGAGCTGCGATTGCACTTTCGGATATCCCAGGGCGGGTGAATCGCATGGTCTGTCAAGGAAGAGAACCCTTCAACGTCCGTGGTTTTCGGTATGGTGAGCTGATTGACCTTGGCGAGAGAACGTCCACTAATGTCGGCAGCAGCCCGCATGACTTGCTGTTCTCGCTCGCTCTTGATGGTTCGCAATTTAGCAACATGTGGCGCCAAGTCGTGCCTCCGTGAAGTAGACAAAGATTCCACAACAATCTCGTACTCTGACTTTGGCTGCACAGGGAGAGAAAGATACCGCAGTAAAGACTTGGCGGTCCGTGGAGACCGCTTCGATGATGAGTTGGGTAGGTCGATGTAAATGTTAGAGTAGAGGCTAGCTAGTGACTTTAGTTGACTAGGAAAGCTTTGTATAGACCGAGCATCATCTGCTTTGAATATGCTCAAAGCATCGTCGAAGCTTGTCCTGGACACCACAGGGTTATTAGCGACCTGACCAGTAGTATCCGCTCATGGCAGTACCTGGCACCATCCCACTTCTCTTTGTGAGAGTCCTTGCCGCTAGAGAACAAAGTCATTCGATAGCCACGCGACGTAGAAGTCTTCTCTGGTCATCTGTTTCAGCCTGACGCCAGTCTGATGTCTCGACCAAGCTCACCAAGAATAACAGCTGCGTCTGGCTCTTCGAAGCCCGTAAGATACCAAAAGTCGGATGCCTGACGAAACTTGTAACTGACCGACGGTCAACAAGGTTGACAAATCGAGACACATGGTCAACCTACAATATATCTTGAGAAGATATTGGAAGCCTAGAGGATGACAGACAGTGCTACGTACTTCCACTCATGTACTTGATCGGCGCGGCGACCGAGACCACGACGGAATCATTCGGAAGATTCTCCACCAACTGTCTCCTTCGTCGTTCATACTCCTCCACGGGTATTCCGGGTGTCAGCTCGTGCGGTCTCACTGTATGTTTTTTTCCCTTCTCAGTGTATTGCGACGAGCCGCGAAATAGGCTCACAGAGGTGGGGGTGTGACTGAAAGAGCGGTTGGCCATAATTTGAGGGTTTGAGCTCGCTGTCGATGGAGGCCTCGGTAGCGAATGCGCGCAGACAGCGACGGGCAGGGCAACAGGCGACTCTGAGGCCTGCCACTACAGGCCGCTGCACCGGGGCACGCCAGGCTCGGAAGGACATTGGTTGAGGTATTTTAATTTTGATTAATTATTTTGTGATGCTAACCCACTCGAATAATCACGCGCGCTTCTAGACGAGTGTCACGTCGAGTATGGAGTCGTCGCCCCGCTGGGCCTCATTTCGTACTGTATTGGCTCACGATGTGTTGTGACTGGGAGAGATATGGAAGACGCGGTGTCGACGTCGCGTCTGCGATGACCTCCCTCGCCTTTTCTGCAGCAAAGGGAACAACCAGGCTCGGGGTATTCGTTCTTCCCTTATTCGCGTGCCAAGCATCCCCACTAATACCACCTTAGTTCTCTCTCGTCCGCAACCTAGCCTCCGGCACATTAGTGGCTACCGCGCTAGCTTTCGATGATACCATCCTCGGTCGAAGGAAAGTCACGGCTCCCGTCGTTGAAGGCGCCGTCTCGGGTGCGATCGACTTTGCCGAAACACTGACGCTCGTTCCCATATACCTGGGGGAGTGTATCTCCTCCGCTTCTCTTCGTGCAGCGCATAGCTCCATTGATATCCTTTCCATCATATTCCCCGGGAGTAGCGAGGCATCCTTCTCATTAGGCCCGTTCATTGATCTCGTGAAGAGGGAGTGGGACAACCCCACTCCAAGTCACATTATACCAATCAAGAAATATGGCTTCACGGACGTCGCTAGAGCTCTCATCGCCTGGGTTGCACTCCAGGGAGTTACCCAGGAACACCACGAAACACGATGGTCCCCTTACCTTCGCGAGGTCGAGGTACACAGTCCCGCTACGGGGCCTCAACTCAAACGCGTTCCGTCTCGTATCCGTGTCACCTCGGACCTCATATTCCCAGGACATCGTGGTCAACTCATATCTGCTGATATTGGTGAAGCACAGAAAACTACCCATTCAAGACAACGATCTGCCAGCGTTCTCTCTCGGTTGTCTATATCGTCTGTAACATCCTCACGGTGGAGGGATGCTCGACCGGAACACTGCCCTAAATCAACGGAGGAGGTCAAGATGAACTTGAGACGATTTTCCAAAATGGTTCTTGCAGGATATGGCGGAGCTAGCCTTTTGTTCTTCGGAGTATCACCGCTGTTTGCCTCTCCGTCCGCACGTGCCAAGGCACCTACGGTATCCAATGAGAAGGAGGCCGAAGAAGCACAACTAGAAAAGGCCATCAACGATGCTGAAGCCGAAATGGAAGGTACATCGGGAACTTTGCCCCCTCCCTTGGAAGACGTTGTAGAGTATTCGTGGTGGGATATCTTGCTGGGCAAGCATGACAAGGAAATTTTTGAACGGTCGGTCCATGTTGGGCGTCCGGATACTCACAACGTGCAATCTCGCATGCGCGCTACCGCCGTGATCGGCATTGAACGCCAAATGCCTAGGTTTTGGGTACTTGCTGATCATGACCGTTGTCAAGTCGTCCTCGTCCTTCGTGGTGCGTAATCTTTGATTGTCACAGATGGTAAGAACACTTGACAAAAGACCATGGGAATAGGTACCATGTCCCTGAATGAACTAGCGGTCGATTTGACGTGCGAACCCGTGGAATTTGAACCAGCATCCAGCACCTTAGCGGACGATCATGGTCCAAAGGTTCCGTTCCCAGAGTCAGGGTGGTGTCACAGTCACAAACGATCCTCGTTCCCGTCACCACCTCAACCTCCACGTTACCATGTGCACGGTGGTATGCTCCGCATGGCGAGGGTTATGGGCGAGATTGGGAAGCCAGTACATCTAGCCGTGATGGATGCGTTGAGCCGGAATCCAGACTATGGTCCGTAGACTTTCAGTTCACCGGAACTAGGTGCATTGGATTTCTGACATTGTCTTACCGTGGGCCAGAATTGATTCTCTGTGGACACTCCCTCGGAGCCGGCGTAGCCGCCCTCTTGGCGTTGGTGAGTAATATGGATTGTGTGTCTAGCATCACACATTCAACCTCATTGAAGATGTGGGCAGATTCAACCACGTGCCTCACTGTCTCATCAAGCGGACTCCCCGTTGACCGCCCCGTGTCCGTGTACTGTATAGCACCACCGTATGTCGAGTTCGTTAGCATTTCGCATGCGCCATCTTAATTTGGTTGCTTAGATGTCTCACTGATGCAGACTTGAGTCGCCTGGCGTCCAAGTTGATTGTCTCTTTCGTCTATTCGGATGATATTGTATCTCGATTGTCGTTGGGATCCGTACGCGATATCCGAAATGCGGCCTTATGGCTCTGCGAAGCGAACGACAACGGCGGACGGGAGGGATACTCTGTCGTAACGCATCGCACGAGGCAATGGAAGAGTGGAGAAGGCTCTCCCGAGGACATGCATTGGGTGAGCACGTCTCTCACTATAAGTCTCAATGGAGTTTCTTAGTCGTGGTCTTTGTTACCTGGAAAGTTTCTGGCAACAAGGAAGACACTCGAGGCAAACATGCAGATGGCAGATTTATACCCTCCAGGTCGCGTTTTCTGGGCTCGTAGAGACGGGGATTTGCCCCATTCACAAAGGTTGTCGTCCGCGGACTCTAGCAAAGAAGCAGCAAAAGTTAGACTCTTTGAGGTACTGGACACTGAGAAAGTCTTTTCTCAAATCGTATTTTCCAAGAACATGCTGAGGTACTTCTTTTTTCCCCCGACTTTCTTCTTTTGACTTAGCGACATTTTCATTTTCACAGCGCCCATCTTCCTCATCGTTACGATCAAGTTCTGCACGAGCTGCTATAAGACAAAATTTGCAACATTTGGAACGGAAGCGGAAGTAACTTGAACAACGAACACTTGCTTCATCTATATAATCACTTGTAAATAGTTATGTATTTACTCGTTCGTTGTACCCGATAGACCAATAATACCGTGGCGTTACAAAGTGCGCTGATTGCATCATTCTCCCACTCGCACCCGATTGATTGGGAAGTCGGCTGCGAAAATTATCCATTCGCCGCTGTCGCGTACATGTTATGAGTTGCCACGGCACGGCGGTCTCATCTGGAGCTAATTCCCGCCATATGCTCCAAATATTAGCGCGTCATTCTGATGTCGGATGTGGCGGCCCGTTGGAGTCTACGGTACAGCACGCCGTGCTTTCCAAAGATCCGGCCTGAAGTTTAATCATAATTAGACTTTGGGATAAGCGAGGGGATGGCTTCTACTGGGTCCTCGTACCCTGTGATCATCTCAAGGCGACGAATCCTGAGTCGAATCTGAGGCTAGCATGGATTGTATGAATCCCATGTACGGCAGAACCTCAGTAGCTCCGGATTTCAGGTCTGATATCGCGTCGAAAGTGCTTGATTTATGAATTCGCGTTTATATAAATGGACCAACATCAAAGGAAAAAGGAATCACCGTCTTGCAAATGCGCATATAAAGATCGCACGTCCTTGCTATTTGGGTGCTACAACATGGAGAGACGACCGAGATGTACCAATATGGCGGTGTTGCATCTACGGAAAAGCTAGATCGTAACGGCCCCAGTTGTGGCGTGGTTCTGCACTAGCACGGAACACGGACGAAGCCATCACACGCAAGACGATGACGTGTGAAACGAGAAGGTATCGCTTCACGGACGTGCACGGAAAAAAGGAGAGTTGCGGATGACCAGGACGCGAAAAAAGATGACCAAGCGAGAGAAGACCATGTGCACTGCTCAATACGCGCTCAATCTTGATCCGTCTGGTCTCTTGGTCGGTACTTGATGCCTCGACTCTCGAGTTCCACCTCGACGTCTTCTGGAACGCGCCCCTTGACTCGCACGGCGTACATGCCTCGCACGTACTTGGCTGGGTGGAAGACATGAGCAAAGGCCGAAAGTCCGAGGGATGCGCCTGACGTACATGTTCTCTGCCAGCGGGCCACCCAGCTCGATTCCGGGTCGATGACCGCTATAATGCCGTCAAAGTATGTTGTGGTGCAGACGGCTATGCGGTCTGGAGACCCCTTCATCTGGCCAAGGGAGCCGTTGGGTGGACGTCATGAAAAGTTACTTGAACACGGACCTGCATGATCTCCTCGCAATTCGGACAACCGGTCTTCCTAAAGTCCATGGGATGTTGGATTATCGAGCAAAGCAGGCAGGCTCTGAGCTGCTTTGATTTAGCCTGTGAAGGGATTGTAGCCATGGCGTCGTTCGTCGAGTATCAAGGACTTGAACAAGAGGAGCGTCGCCGCACCAGTGCTTTGCGCTGACATAAGCTCTGCGTAGTGGAGTTGGTGACGATTCTGAGTTGTTAGCCTGTTACCGACTACGATGGCTGCGCGAGTTGCTCTGTTGGCCTTGTTGCCATTCTCCAGTGTTTTCGCATTCTCAAACACCGTGCCATTTGTCGCTTGGTCTTCTCGGAGGTACTCCTGTTGCCTCGTGTTTAAACTTCCGTTCAAAGTCTAACCTTTGTCTAGTTCGGATGCGCTCAACAATCTCACTCCTGGCACACGTCCCAGCCACGGTGCATTACTAGAAGACATCCTTTCGAACGGAGACCTTTGCTCGTACGACGCTGTTGTCGTGATAGACCACCCGGGAGTACGTCGCCTGCCCGAACACGCATCGTGCCATTCGGAATAACGAGCTCGTACCAGGTACACAGCGCCGATCTACGAACCCTCGCGCCCTCGTGTAGACTTGCGACTCGGATCAAGGATGCGCCGAATTCGCGCCAGCTGCCCCACGTCGAACGCAGCCTGGAGTCGTCGCCCGACGCAGCTGCACTCCTCACCCGCCGGTGTGGTTCGATCGCCATCGACGTTATCCCAGGCGCGGGAGAGTGGGACTTCGAGCCAGACAAGAAGCATGTCCTTTCCATCTCGATGCCTCCCATCGAAGGGTTCCCGAGGTACAGGAAAACCGTGATGGCCGAGCACGGTTCGTGTTCGTCGGAGTGCTGCTTACGTCCCGTCTCTCATTCTTTGCACATCCAGAACGACTTCTCTCGAAGGAGCTCGATAGACTCGCTGCCCTCACTTCGAGCCACCTCGTCATCTACACTGGATCACATATCCCGTTGGAGCGCCGCGAGCTTCCCCCGCTTTCAGAGTTCGACTCGCCACCCGACGCAGTGGCGCCGCTCCGCGCGGCCGCTGTTATGTCGCCCAAAGGGGGTATCCTTCACAATTACCAGC
>JBBPMW010001354.1:0-10388 GCA_038090535.1 Tylopilus alboater | reverse complement strand
ACCAGGCTGTCGAGATTTTACCGTCCTCTTCCATGGATGTCGGCCTTCCCGACCTTCCTGGAGCGCCAGACTCGTCAGAGCCTCGGCCAGATCCGCGGTTAACCCCGCGCGCTTTCCATCTCTCGGAACCGTACCCAATCACACTGGCGTTACTACAATACTTTTATTCGCTCGCACTCATCACTCCTCTTCAACACGCTCCTGCGGTCCTGAGTCAGCTATTGATCCTCTCCAATACGTATCAGATCACACACCTGGAAGCTCTAGTGAAGCATGCTATGCACCGAGCTCTATCCAATTCGACTTCTGTCGGGGTTTACGAAGTAGCAACACTCTGTAGTTGTCGAAGTCTCCAAATACGGTTCGTTTTTTTCTTCAAATCTTTGTACATGCTGACATACTCACTTCTTCGCGTTGGGGTGTAGTGCACTGAAGACTGTTATGGTAAGAGTTTCGCTGCAGATCACACGTGCGGTAATGCGTAGAGCTCATGGTACTCCACAACTATTCAGTCATATAGCCAGAAAAGGACAGGGCGTTCCCGTGCGGATAGCAAAGGCGGAAGCGGGGGTAATCGTACTCTCGACCCAGGCGATAGCGACCACCAAGGGCGGGGGTCAGACGAGACCCTAGGATCGTCAGCTCGGCCCCGAGGCGCCTCAGACGCTAGGCTACCCCCAGTCGATCAACAAAACATTGCGACCAGCAGGGGCCATGTTGCAAAAATCAGTAAGTAGGATACGCATCTATGTTAGCCGTGGGTAAATCAGTAGAATCCTAATCCTGTGATTACACGTCACGTAGCTGTTCCCACTCGTGATGGAGGCTCGGCTGCCGCTTTAGTTTCAAGCTCTCAAATAAACGAACACTCGCATAAGGCAACCCTCTCGGAGAGCACCTTGGCGCCACCACGTAGCTGGACGATGTCAAGCCACAGCAGGCCATTCAGCATCGTCTCTGCACACACGGACTTCGAGCTCTGTGCCGTTGCAGAACTGCTCTCCCCGGCTGTCTCACATACGCGTAGCATCGCTGAAGAGCAAGAGACTATGGGAGTTGCATTGGACGATGGTTCTGATGATTACCTCGACGCCAGCATTAAGCCCTGCGATCAGCGTCGAGGGAAGGCGTCTGTCACACCTTACCTTCTTCTGGAATGCGAAGAGCCTTTCTCCCCTCCACATCCCTCTTACTCTCCTGCTAGTGATACCTTCACTCCGTCTGAGTCGGAATCCGAATCATTTCCGGAAGACAACCACTGGCGCCCACATGCTCCTTTACATTCTGCACTCCCCGCTTTTCACCTTCCACGTCGCGTTCGTGCACGTAAACTGTCTAGTGCCGCCGTGAGTGCAAGCGATTCTGATACCCCATCACTTTCTTCTTCGACTACCTCCGTCAGTTCATCGCATTCACGATCGTATTCTCCCCCGGGAAGCCCAGCCACTCTGAAAACTCCCGTTGACTACGTTCTGTCCTCACATACCCTTGCCAATATTGAGGAGCGGTCCACGGGAAACCGGGTCCCCATCGACCGGCTTGTGTCACAAAGTTCTGGGAGCATTGTGTACTCACCCATGGAGCTTCCTTCGGGACAGGATGGACCCGGGCAATCTCTGCGGACCATGGAAATCCGGTCAAAGAACCGGAACATCGAGAACCTCCGTGTTAACGTGCCGCCCTTCTCCATCCCCTTCCCCGTCCTAACCCATTCACCAACATCCACCGTCGACTCTAGCCCGTCCGTGGTCACGAGCCGGACAGTACTGCCCGGTCCTCGTCCAGGTCTGAAATCCCTGACGCGTATGATTTCTCCCGTGTCCAAGTCCTCCAAATCTTTTGAACTCGGTTCGGAACTATCGTCGACGTCGCCGACCATGAGTGTCTCTACCTCGAAATCCTCGAAATCCTCCAAGGAAGACGCCAAGGAGGAGAAGACGCGCAAAGCAGAGGCGAAGAAGATGAAAAAGGCTGAACAAAAGGCCAAGGTCGAGCGGTTGGCCGAAGAGCTCAAGGAGCGAAAGCGGCGCCAAGCTCTTGCCCTGGACAAGGGTTCTGTCCACTCGGACCGATCTATAGGACGTGGTGGTCGTCGGCGTTGGGACGCTCAGATTGCCATGTACGATGGACTTGGAAACGCGATGTAGGGGAATTTTCGCATGCTTTCGATGTTGCTCGATCTTCGTTATTCGTTTGTAGACATTGTTCTGCGTATATATTCCTCGTCACTCTTTTGGCATTTTTGGCATTCAACAAAGGTACCTATCATTAATGTAGAATTTACATGTATCACGCTAGCTATATATTGGACGTGGACGGCATAATGGATGCACCATTTCAACCAGAGGCAGTAATGGGATGGATACAATATCAGAGAAATGCACATTCAGAAGTCATAGACAGACACAGGATACATCATCCCTGTGAGTGTAGTGCATTCGGTCTATCGTCAACACCGCTACCAACCTGAAGAGATGTGTCTATCTCAGCATTAGAAGTCTGAGCATCCTCCCCAGTGTTGTGGGCATCAGTGACTGGATCAGGTTCATCGTGTTGCCTCTCTGTCTCGTGGACTAATTCCCTCACAGGAAGACCAGCCGATGACCCGGATACCTCTACCAATCGGCTTGCTGAAGTCGAGACCATATGATTGTCTGTCAGACGTCACACTTGTCAGATCGTTCAAGCTATGGAAAGTTATGATGGACGATAACTTACATTCCTTGGCGTGCGCTGGAATCGAGGAATGTCAGACACCACTTTCAAGGCCGGAGATGTCGCTCAAATTGGACATGACGTACCGAGGTCTTTCTGTCGATTACATGAGCCCCCTTGTTCACAATCCGGGCGGTTTGCAATGGCTGCGTCCAAGTGACCTTTTTGACGTTCGCGGATCCACCATTCCTTCAAGCCCCAGAGCAATACTTCTGTTGCACAGTGCCTACAAATGCGAGTCCTCGGTGCATTGGGGTTGTCATCGATTCCCGCTGCGACGCTATGCATGTCCACAAAAAGGTCCGATTCAATTAGGGGTCGGAACCCGTTGGGCTGTGACTGTAGGTGCTGCACAAGCTACAAGCGAATCATCAATGTCTCAGGAACCCTGGGGACATGTATCGCAAACTCACGTCACGATATATTTGTCTTGGGGTGATTTGTCGATTGGTCAAGTAATCCAGCATTATTTCAACTTCCACCGTGTTGTTTTCAAAGCACTCGTAAACATCGGAGGATTGAATGAGATCACCGACGTCGCTCATGCTGTGCGGATGTTGGCTGGCTAAAGGTGACGCGGTGCATCTACCCTGCACGTTAATTCCACAGAACGACACCTGGCAAAAATCGCATTTCGTGGTGATAGGGGCTCCGAGGGCAAGCAGCATCTCACTAGTGGGACAGTCATGAGTGATGGTAGAGGATAAGATAGGATACTATCATACCAGTTTCCGCAATACGCATGTCCCGGAGGCGCACCGTCGTCGAGATGCCAAGCCTGTTCGGGGTCGGCTGAAAAGTCTACGATTGGCTGCGGGCATCTCCATCCATACGGATTATCCGGTCCACAGTGCGGACAAGGACGGGCATAGTCCGAGTTCTGGTTGAGATTTGGTTCCGGAGATGCCTCTCTGGGAGTTGGAATCTGGTAGAGTGCTTGAGACATGACCGTCCGGACACAAACCACTGTACACACCCTCATCGACGAGCCAGCTTTGTAGATTTCGTCCGCCTGCATTCGTTCCCGTTCCGTGCGTGTCCTGGAGGGTTCCGCGCGTAGCAGCACATCCACGATTGTTTGGAGGGGACGAGATGGTATGACGAAATTCGAGATCCCTCTACAAGCGGGACAGTTTGTGCCACCGTTCTGTAGATCAATCTAGTTAGCGCCAGTGCCACCATCCTCAAGTCGTGAAAACAACACAATAACACGTTCTGCGGAACCAAACTAGCTCATGATGGAGGTCGGACCATTTTCATGGCACCGGGAGCGGACGGTCCAACGACAACTCACCTTGATCCAAAGTACACAACAGCTGCCAGTTGATTAGCATTTGATTACATACTAGACACATCAACCGAGAGTACCTTCCGCAGAAGAAGTGTTGACACGGTGACACGACGACTGGTCGGTAGACGAGTTCGGCGCAGCAGCCGCACTGAAGCTCCTGAGCCAGATCCTCGACGAGGGCATCATATTTAGACGTAGATGCTATCGGTACTTGCGCCATATTCTCTGAGGAGTCCTCCTTGAACCTCTTCCTTGTGATCTCGTCGTCAACACCCTCGAAGGAGGGGGAAGGTGGACGCTTTAGCGTGGAGGTGGAGGGTTGGTCATCTGGAGGAAGAGCGAGTGTTGTGTCTGGTGAAGCATAGTGGGGGCGAGCGTTTTCCATGGGTCGCCAGAGACTCGTCACGCAGGTCAACGTCAATGTAGCGAACGATGTGCACTTCTGGCTTAAGTACGTCCGTGACTGTAATGGCAGCCACATCATTCCCTTTTTAGGAAATATCGGCAAATGGTACATTACAACACGATCAATACAACATTATACAAAGGGGATCAGTTCGAAAGTACAATGTCCGTAGTACTCGTCGATGGCGGCGGTCGACCTGCCTTCCTGCAAGCAGCAGCAAGTTGTTCGCGGATTTCCCCAATCCGATGTCTTTGTGCTGGTGCGTGACGGACGGCTGAGCGCCGATCCAGAGCAGTGGCTAAAGGACTCACCAGGACACGGCCACAAGGCGCTCAGGTAGTCGATGGGCCTAAAAAGAGCGGTACCCACGTCTAGGGCTAGGTTCAACGAATTGTCGCGTTCCCAAAGCGATAATGCTCTGTTCCGGCCGCAGATCAGTGACGTGAAGGATAGCTTCTTAACATCACATCACCTGCTGATCTGGCCCATGAACCAGAATGCAAAGAAAGGTCGGTGCAGCAACGGTTGCGATCCATGTCCCGTCACAGATCCAAGTGATTGGACGACACGCTGGGCGACAACGGCTTGGTGGGTGACTTGAAATCGACATGTGAGTTGGGATCGTGTGGCCGAGAAGAGATCGACGTACGCCACTCCTTTGCTTTCTTACGGAAAAGGTGAGTGACGTCACTGGAAAGCGGTTGAGACGAGTTTTTAACCCGTGAAACAGGGAAACACCTACCCAGTAGCAAGTAGTATATATTGTTGGAATTCATGCGTCACAATCATCCGTACGCTACGAGACAATCAATCGGATTTGCCACAGAAAATGACTTGCTTACTTGAATAAATACTCACGTCCCTGGAACAGGAACGATCTCTCGAGGTCGCATGTATGTGAGTTGAGCGCCGCCTCGAGCACATCTGCTTCGAGCCATGCGTCCATTGCAAAGCGTGCCATCTCGGCTCTCGACACGCTGGGGTCGTAACGCATCCTCAAACAGCTATGCCAGAGCAGCATGGTCCGATAATTGAGTGACCAGATGGTGTCTTTTCCAGAGTGACCATCGGAGGAGCGCATCGCCTCACCGGGAAAGAGTAGCGCAAACTATATGTCTGTAGGTCAGTAGAGCCACACGGACGAGGGGGCGTGCATACATTAGCGGGTTCTAGGACGAAGAGCTCTGATGGTGTTCGGTTCGTTGATGTGACATATGCTGTGTGACCGGCTGTGAGTAATAGCGTGCTCCAACAAAGCCTCCGACAAGTCTCCTTTCTGACCTCGGCTTCCGACCAAGAGCTATCCCAGGCCGGGGAAGATAGCCAGAGGGGCGTGTACTCACGGGCTGCCGCCCAACGTTGTCCGAGCGATCGAGAAGCACAAGAACAACCTTGCCACTGTGTATTGTCTACTCCGGCGTCGAGTAATGAATTCGTTGCCAAGGATTGCGATGCAGACATGACCGAAGGGACAGCACGTGGGGAAAATCTAGCGGAAGCCGGATCCTCCATGTCAATAAAGGTCAGAGAGAGCGTCCTGATAATGGTATCGAGCATGACCAAAGCAGACGAGCATCGCTCGGGGGTGTAGTCAGGATGCGCGCAGACTTCGAACAAAGCTAGTAGCTTTTGGATGGTTAGATAAGCGACAGGAAGCAATGAGGCTTGCTTACCCAAGCTGCCTGTGCTAGTTCTTCGTCGATCCAACGAGCGTTCAAACTGGCCTCGAGAGCACCCTGAGCGACGTCCCGGAGACGCATCGCCTTCCGGCGACCTTGTTTGCCGAAGCCGGCCTCGGAAGACTGAAAGAAGGTTGCGATGGCCAGCGCGGCAGGCAAGAGACTAGGTTGCATGCGAGCCCGCCTGTGTGGATCGAAATAAATAGAGAAAAGATGAGGGACGTTGATGAAAGAAAACCAATAATTTGAAGAGCGGAAGAAAAAACGTAAATCACTGGTAATCTGGTTTGCCGCTTGTTGTCGTTTAGACATGGGTATGGACGCAGACGGAAAGGAAAGGGAGTACATGACGAGGAGGGAGTCCCACCAAGTTTGACGAGCAAATTCGAGGGAAGGCTCAGAGATAATGTCTGGAGATTCCTCGGTGGTGTCGGGGTCGGTATCTTGGTACGGGGAGATAAGTGCATGAGGGTGTGCAGTAAAGCTGAGCATATTTGGTAGACCCTTTGGTCACAAGTGATATGAGAATGGCAACGACGAGTGAGTGATCAAGTTAATACCTGACTGGTCGTCATGTGGTACAATGTGCATCCGGCAGGACACGGAGCGAATCAGACGAGAATGCTTCTGAGGCTGTGAGTGAACCCGGACATGCTGGTGGTGTGGGAGCGGCCGGAGTAGAGTGAAATGGGGGCATGTCGGCTAGTTGCGGGTCGAGTACAAGAGGAGGGAGGGGGGAGGGGGATGCAGTGAGTGGACGGAACTGGGGTTGCGGAGTGGGGGACGAGGAGTCGTGTCTCTTTCGACGGCGACGACGGGAGGCAACTGGGTCTGCATCGCTCTCCTGACGAGCCTCGCGGGCCACGCGCTGGCGTGCGCCGGGGGTCTTGTCTGGGCCTCTGCGCTTTGGGGTGGCGTCATAGACGCAGGGGTCGCTCGGCTTGGTGCGACGGGTGCAGTTATGGCAGGTGGGCTTCGCCCCATCGCAGCGTATTTTGCGGGTTCGGCTTGGATGCGGGTGAGAAGAGCGAGAGTGCAAACGGGGAGGACACACCATTGCAAGCAAGCGACGTATACGCGTGCGCGCGGTTTTCCCTGGGTGGTGAGGGGCTGGTCTGGAGCGAGTTCGATGCGGGGTTTGTTTCTGCGGGTTCTTTTGGCGGAGGATGAGGAAGCGAGTCCCGGAAGGGGCTGGTCGGGGATAGGGATGGCGGGGAGGGACATGCTCGCGGTGGACGAAAACGAAGATGATGGTGGTGGCGACGACGACGACGGCTTTCCCAGACACTGACACCGCCGACGACGACCATCTCCGCCTCGGTAAGTCGTGTGTAACCTCTCCCCGGCACCAATACTCTTCCCCTGAATATGCACACACGCCCGAAAACGGGTTACACCCGACGCCGTACTAGTAGCGGGTTGGCCTAACCAACTAGATAAGTATGCACGGTCATACCCCTCCCGATGACCTATGGTTTCATTCGCTTTCCTCGCCCTCCTTTCCGCGCAAGGAGCCACCCATGCTTCTCCTCTCCCTCGCGCACAGGTCACCTCCGTCACCACCATGACCTCTGCTCAGCTCTCCGCCCTCGCCCCTTATACACAGTTCGCCAGGGCTGCCTATTGCTCCCCTTCCATCGTCCAGGGCTGGGCTTGTGGTCGTATGTCTTCTGTCTTTAGAATTTCCTTCCGTCTCACCCCTCCCAGAGGCTTGCGAAGCTGTCCCCGGATTCCGAGTCTCTCTCACCGGCGGTGACGGTAACGCCGTCCAATACTGTAGTAACATTTCCTCTTCTCCTCTGCCCTGCTCTCACTATCCCTCTCCAGACTATGTTGGATATTGGCCCTCTTCCAACTCTGTTGTCGTCGCCCACCAGGGCACTGACCCCATCCAATTGTAACCCTTGCCTTCTCCTCCTGCATTCCTTTCATTTACCTTTTCGTAGCTTCTCCGACCTCACCGATGCCGACATCTTCATGGAAAACCTCGATCCTACACTCTTTCCCGGCGTAGACAACAGCGTCCAGGTTCACAGCGGCTTCGCCAACGAACACGCCAAGACTGCCGAAATTATTCTCGACCAAGTTCAGTCACTCGTTTACCAGTACGGCGCGACGTCCGTCACTCTGGTATGCATCTCTATCTCCGCCACCCCTTGTATTCAGTTTAGATAGGTTGGTCACTCCCTTGGAGGAGCGCTTGCCGAACTTGACTGCATGTTCATGGCACTCAACCTACCTCCTGACATTGCCATCAAGGGCATCACCTACGGCACTCCTCGCGTCGGTAATCCTGCATGGGCCACCCTCTTCGATGCAACCGTTCGTATTTTCATCATTCCCATCTCAAAGCGGCTCAAAATACACCCTCCCAAAAGATCCCCGACTTTCAGAGGATTAATAACGAGAAAGACATCGTTCCCATCGTCCCGGGCCGTTTCTTGGGATTCTCACACGTTATGGGTGAGGTTCATATCATTCAACCCGACGATGCGGTCGAATGCCCAGGTAGGCACAGCAGCTCATTAATTTATCGATCCCTGTCTCATGACATTCGATTCTGTCTCAGGCGATGATGACGCGACCGACGCTCAGTGCACCATAACGACGGTACCTAACATTTTTGATGGTAATATTCTCAACCATGTGGGTCCATACCAGGGGATCTACATCGGCACGATCTACTGCACATAAATAGCAATTCAGGATCGAAGATCGAAATTTGCATTTCATTTTTATCGTGAGCGGTATCGTGCTGGATGTTGTACGGTTTTGACGGTCATGCGCAGTCCGAGCTTGGAGGTCACGCGACGCACAAACAATTACCCAGGGCAAAGCAGGAAAATGTATCATGCATTCCATCAGCCACGACGCCGAAAGAAGGGGCATCGAACTACGGTGACCACGCGACTCGTGTTCACATGGTGGTTTATCATGTGCACCTAGTTTCATTAAGGGGAGCACGCGGGCGCGGGCAAATGTCTCGGATCTCGTCCAGTTCAGTATGGTATCAATCCAATGGGAAATGACTAACGTGACAAGAATGGAGTCGTATATTCCAGGTGAGACATATTTGAAACCAGAATAACAGTCTCAGGGAAAAACGGAGAATCTACCGGAATGCGGGGTGGTTCTTCCGGAACTGAACGGGGAATGGAATCTTACGACGCGGGATGAGACACCCAACCTGATGTGGATAAGTATATTCACCTAAGACTCAGGTTTGCGATGCTCATGGAACGTCTGTTTAGAAAAAGCTCATTGATAGGGAACGGAGTGACATTTGGCGAGATCTAATGAAGTAATGGCTCTACTTTGTACGCATGATGCGTAGTTTGTGGGGCTTATATACAAAGTTCTCCGCATAGTTCTTTGGGGGGATCCTCTTTACGGTTTCCGGTTGACTACGAACGGAAGATTGGTGAACAATAAATACACAAAAGCGATACTCGAAACTTACACGTAGTAGTCCCACCCTAAGTAGGATCAAATAATACGACGTCAGCGAGAGGAAAAACCGGAAGAAAAGATGGTATACCTTGCTTCTCAGCGAAATGAACAGCGTCTTCCTTGCTCTTGAACGAGAGGCGTGTGCCTTGCATGTAGTCCGCCCTAATAAAGGAGTCGACACGGGGCCCGAAGCCCGCACAATAACTACTCACGAACTAGCCCAACCCATCAATGGATTTTCCCAACGACCAGCGCCCTGGAGGACATCCCAGTCGATGCGCCAACGTTCCGATTTTCCGGAGCCACTTTGCATGGTGTTACGCGTAGGCTGGTAGATGCGTACCGCGCGATGACGAAGCTCAGCTAGGGAAGTATAATGAGCGTGCCCATTCCATGACAATTACGACCGGGACGCATACCGGGCGCACCGCTGACTACATCCGCGGTAAAAATCTCGCCGTGGACGGGTTCCGCGATTTGTGTGCTCTCCGATTTCTCGGTTGCGAGTTGCGTTTGGGCAGGGGCGTCAGTCGTAAGGCCACGGGCGTGCGCCAACGCATTCAAAGTTGGTCGCGCACGGCAAGCACGAAGGAGCGACATTGTTCTCGGTGGTTGAGCGTCGTCTGAATCAACCGACGAATCGGTCCGCCCCGCAGTGGCTGTGCTGCCTCGCACAGATAAGCCGCACCCCGCTCTATTTGTGCGACGCACCTGACCATGCCGAACGTTCTCAAGACGAAAGATGTGAATATATTAACACTAAACCGAATTAAATTTCCCTAGTCGTTATCTTTCTCAACCCCACCGTTCGTTGCAATGAAGAGTCAACCCAGGGTGGTCATCATTG
>JBBPMW010001353.1:0-10394 GCA_038090535.1 Tylopilus alboater | reverse complement strand
CTCTCGTGGATTCTTCCTGTGTCTGGTATGACATGATGATCCATACTTTCGCAGTAAACGCTCGAGGGAAGGGCACGAAGACCAGGCAGAGGAAGATGACGATCGAGCAGGCTGCTGCCGTCTTACTCGTCGCCGTAGTTATTTCCTTTTCGTTCTATCGAAACGGCATCTCAGGGAATGGAATAATTCTAGGTCCAGAAGGGTCATGTCGAACTGATCGCCAAGAAGAACGATCCTCACGCTATCGATGTGATAAAGATACTTCCAGAGGCAAAGAGAATGTTGGTGCGGCAACGTAATCTAATCAATGGAATCGCTCAACTCTATGCACAGACTTGCAGCATTTCTTCCCAAACTGAGGGGATATGGGGACATCCCGTATGACCAACAGTATCGTGGGGCCATCGCATTGGCCAAACGCCACTTTTTTCCAAACGGAAAGGCCCCTACAAACAAAGAGGTACATATAGAATTTCAGATCTTTGATTTTACCAACTTCGCTCATGAATTACGGCAGTTGATGGCATTACTACTCCAATCCTACCAAGAGAAACGAGAACTGGGGTTGAAATGTCAATATCAGTCCCAGCCAACCAAGACTTTGGGTATTCAGACCAGCTTCCAAACTATCGATGGCTTGTCACACTTGGGGACAGCGAGTGGCGAAAGCATTCCATGTGTTCATCCGGCTACTTTCACCAACGCTGTTGAGATACCCACCCAATCCAATTCCCAGAGTAGGGTTGAGCCACCAGACAACAATATCATGATTGGCGTTGAATCCACGTCGGTGGCTTCTGAGGTAGATCCAGCGTGAGTGTGTATACCCTTTCAACGACATACGTGCTAAAGATTTCAGTAACAGTGATGAAAATCACGCCTTGGTCTCGGACCTTGAAACAGACTCTGTTCAGCGTACCCCGTAAGTCCCACGTGCTACCTCCAGGCTCCAGCTCATGTTGACCATTCGGCCGAACCGTTCCTTCTGTGCTCAGGGCGGCACCGAGATCTTTCAACCCCTATATGACACCTATCTCGAATCCCCGACACGTACACCGTACGGCAGCTACGCCCTCTTTGCTTGATGCGTCACCTACTCCTGCGACAAACAGTATTGAGATAGCTCCTGATGAAGACGGCCCGACAGACGGAGGCATAGGAGAATTGCTGCAGGCTACAGCTACGTCCCAGGGTATATTAAACTACTACTACAATAAGTTCGTCGTCGCTTGTCAAAAGGCGAGTACCTTACTCTCTGTTGGAGTCATTCCTGACGCCACGCACATTCAGATAACCTTCTTGGAGGGACAGAAGGAGGAGATTCAGAGAGAATTCGATCTCACCAAGAAGAAGCTTGATGAAACTGAGCAACGTCTTCGAGAGGCCAATGCTGACAGACGGAAATTGAAGAATTGGGGGGATTCACTGCTTCATCGAGTCGAGTCGATCTACAAGCAGCTTGGCCTGTTGCGTGTACGTGATCTCGCTTTTCCTAGTATAATGCCCTGACCCTTGTCACCAGGGAATGACGGGCCCAGAAGCCACCGACGTAGGGGAGTGGTCTGCATCCAATCCGGAGCTTCAGAAGGACAATGATCTAAACTCGATTTAACCGCTTGCATGTACATACTGGATCTTCAATAGTCTAAATTAATCGTTTTATGTTCAATAACTACAGTCATCTCATTCTGTACAGCATCGCAGGAGCAACAATCGTAATTGCACTTTGGCTGGGAGAAGGCCGGAATGCAGCTACGTGCACTACGAGTTGATATGTATTGTGATAGTGTCTACTGTGCCTACTCACGACATATGTCTGTCCAGTAATTGTGATTGAACGCGTCGAGTTGCTCACGGACAAGCTTGTAGCGCAGCTCTAGCGTGCTGTCAGGGGGACGTCTGTGAACTCGTGGAGAAAGTAAGGGTGGTTGACGTGCTGTCCTCGAGAGTGCTATGCTAGTAGAGTGGGTTTGGGCTCCGACGGGATGTTGGTCAAGATCATCCTCCCGGTTAGCGTGCGTGTCAATCGATCCCGTGATTAGACTGTCAGAGCGTCACTTGCTGCAATCATAACCCCCAAAAAGAAGGGAAAGCACGCGCGAGACCTCACCACGTCTCTTCTTCGTTATTTTCAGTTTGCGACTCATATCTACATGAATTCATTGAGGGTAAAAAAAAGTAGAGCGGATGTCATTTGTATAGGTTCGAGTGCAAAGGGGGACGTAGACGTACGTCGAACCACCATCATCAGTCACATCGAGAACACGATGAGCTTGTCTTTGGTCTCTTGGGAGAACGGCGCGCCACCCGTGTCGCGTGCCCACGCGTCCAAGCCTTCCTGGTGAGACATGCAGGGGAAGAAAGCAAATAATGATCGTGTGTCTTGCACGACACTGCCAGGTGTGGTCAATCCCCAGATGGTATCGATCCGTAGAACGTATGCGAGTGCACGTCCATCTGATGGGTGACAAGACGCCGGAGAAACGATATTGACTCACTACGAGATTAGATATGCACACTGTGACATGTGCGTACAGTGCAACTTCCAACTGTTCGCAAGCTGGTCATAGTCAGACGTTGGCTTCTAACGCGCTCGACTTGGCGAGGGATGCCACAAAAGCAACTATGGAACGGAACGTAGAGACTGAGACGTGCGCATGCGTTAAGAAGGGCAGTTGACTTATGTTTATCGGTCAAAATCATCATACGACCAACTCGGAACGGCTTGCCCGTGCTTGCCGTTGAAGATTTGTCCGGATTGGTGCAGGGTGCTACTTTGAATTCGTCTGGGATGATGAGCTGGAGATATATGGAGGTGAGACAAGCTGGGTCAAGCAACTGCAAGTTCCATTTGGACGGCCGTGCCAGTGTGTGCAAGGCGTAGAGACACGGAGAATTGGATTCCCTTTTTCGGAATGGGC
Source organism: Tylopilus alboater (assembly GCA_038090535.1). Taxonomy (NCBI): domain Eukaryota; kingdom Fungi; phylum Basidiomycota; class Agaricomycetes; order Boletales; family Boletaceae; genus Tylopilus; species Tylopilus alboater. The sequence continues at coordinate 7,473 of JBBPMW010001353.1, read as the reverse complement.
GTTGTGTCGACCAGCCCCGGAACCTAACAAAGACAAACATCCGGATGCGACTTCTTTGTCCTCCGTCTACCCAGTGGCACGCCTCCCTTTGTTACCTCCCAGCAGTAATGGCATTCGACACAACCCAATCATGGTATAATCCTCATGGGTTGCAGATACAGCAGACATGGCAGCCAACCGACAGACAGCAAATCAACAAGCAAAGCTCGACAACATGAACGCAAATCGTCAAAAATGAAGTCCGGTCATCCTATCTATACCTTTATACCCTCTCACATACATCCTTGACCTTTTTTCGTCGTCACCAGCGGTCGCACACAATTCATCTCCCTATTCGGGTCCCGTCCTCGGCAAGTTAAGGTCCGTTGACTGCGTACTCGCGTTGAAGTCAATGATACCCTCACCAGGATATCGACCGCGATGGCCCGCAGCGTTCATGCTGATCGTTCGCACGTTGGTTACCCGCCAAATGGGGACACTTCCAGGATTGAATGCATTTTGCAATGCAGACCCCTACCATCGGTCAGCAATCGAACACGGACCAAAGTTGGTGCGTACTTACCATCCGTTCCAAGTTGTCCCTCATGTGTGGACCAGGAGTCAGACTCGGTAGCATCGACGCCGAGTCCTCCGCCTGGAGGAGACCACTGGCCACTCGACGGCTCATTGCACAGGCTTGTCTGACTGTCGGTGGTATTTGTGGTGCATCATCCGCGGGCATGATGCCTTGGGAAAGTAAGGCCTCTGAAATACCAGTTAGGAGACTTGGTTACCATCCCGCTTCAGACATACCTCGGGATCTGTATTGGAAGACAAAGGTGACGTAGGACCGGTTACCTGACCCGTCATACGGCTTCACCTGCCATGTTTGCGGGAACTGCTCATAGGTAGGCCTTTCCTCTCCAAGACTGGTGGGATAGGTCATTTACAAAATTCACTGGGTCGGAGGGACACAGCTTACCCAATGCAGTGACTCGCGATGTTGCTCTGTAAACAGGAGGGCCTGGGGAGCTCCTGCAACTTGTTTGCTACTCTCGCACCGTCTATGGAGATGCGTCGTATCTTCAGCACGATGGTCCCTGCGTCCGGGCTGGTTTGTCTTCCAGAGACTGCCGAAACACCATTGAGTCAGGTCTTGGGCAAAAGGATAGACCTCACATGTGTTGGACTGCTCCATAAACACGAAGGGGCGCTCTGTGTTGGAACCCGTCCGAACACCTTCTCTTGATGCCTCCCCGTAACCGTTTAGGAATCTGCCCGGAACCTGAAAGCCATCGAGAGAGACGAAGGCACACGAATGTGCTCGTGAACCTTCATCTCTCCAATGGACTGAGAAATTCTGTGGCATCACGCATGATAATCGGGTAATTGCTCTGGTCTTCTTCACCTGCAACGCACCTTTCCCGCTTCGCTTGGTATCCAACACGAAACCTTGCTCGCGTTTGTATTGACTGTAACCAGGTACTCGCGGATAGGTCTACCCTCGGACACGATCCATGCAGAAAACTCGCGATGAGTGAGCATCGACGCGTTCACGTCTCGCGAACCGACGATAATTCAGGTAGCACGAGGACGATCGTATTGGATGATGAACGTCGTCACGAAGGCTGAGAGTTGAGGGCAGAGAAGCGATGAACAGTGGTAGACAAGGCGGGGGATGGAGAAGAGAGTGGGGACACGCCGAGTACATATGCTTTGCTATGTAGTTGCTTTGTGCGACGGTCCACCGTGACTAGTTGTGTTCGCTTTGACCACGTGACAGTGGCACCCATAGCATCTATATACGGCAATTTCTGCTATCAAATTCAACGTTAACCTCCTCGATCGAGCGCATCGCGAGGGCTCCAAAACGTGCGCAAAATTACCGCAAAGCACGACGACGCCAGCGCCGCATCAGAATCTGGAAGCGCCTCCAAATCGCAATCATTAGCAAAGCGTGCAAAGTAAACAGAGACCACGATGCTAAAGCACTCAACGGGCAATCCACAAACAAAGTATTACCCGTCAACATCGCTTTTCCATCGCGCGCAGCAGGCACCCCTCGGTTTTGCACGCGGAACGTGTGTGGACTGGCAGCGGCACAAAGGTACCCTTTAGCCTAATCGCGTTCGGATGGACATCAAGGAACGCCTTTCAGGGATTTAAACATTATGTGGAAGCAGAAGATCCGGATACCCTCCGAGTCGTATTGACAGTGACAAGGGCGTAATTTCAAGAGGTATGATGATCATATGTCATATATCATACCCTAGAATCGCATCGTTGTAGGTCTCCATGTCTCCCTGGATGCCATCGGCGACGACTGTCACGCGAGACCAACATGTCCAAACGTCTCGGAGTGTCAGATCTGACCACTTACTCTGCCGCATCTTTTGCGCTTTCGAGATGCTCCTGTTCAAAGATGAGTACTTGAGTACCCGAGCTCGTCGGTATGGCGGCTGGACCGATGCTCTGTGGCATAGCAGTTTGGTATGCGGACGCTGGCGATCGAGTGTGGGTGTTAGGGCAGGCGTGCTCGTCGCTGTACTGGCGGTGGGTACCTTGTAATTCACGATATTTTGCTCTCCGGCTTGCAGACCCAAACTCGAGAGCGGCAGCTCTGGTACGAGGATCAACATTCACGGAGGGTACCCCGATCTGGCTGGGCAAAGAGGTCTGTCGGGCGTATGCGGAGCGCAGAGGATGAGTGCGTCGATATCCAGGAGGGTCGTGATGCCCTTTGGATGGCATACACGGACGGGGGGCATCTTCAAAGACATTACAGGTTCAAGATAAACTGAACGACTAAGTAACTGCGTTAGTGATACAAGAATTAGAACGGTAACAGTGCATGTCCGTAAAAAATAATAGTGTACAGTGTCCATGAGGAAAGTAGCGTAAAGGGATATTTCGTATCATAAGCGCGCGGCGCCATCATAACCGTGGTATCGGGATCATGACGATCAACGGAACATCACGCTGCGACGGCGAGACGTGACAAGGATAAAATCCTTTGGAAGGAGGGACGCTCGCTGGGGCCTACGAGTCGCAGCTGTGACACGCTTCCAAGCCCGGATGACTTGGCGTTCGATGAACTTTGTGCAGGAAATGCGCGTTTTACGGCTGTGAAGCGTTATGGTGAGGTTAGAAGGATGGCAGGCACAGTGTCTGAACCACCTACATGGGTTTCATCTCCACAATCCAGGACTCGGGGTGGTGGTGATGGTGGTAGGCACGGGAAGGAACACCAACAGCCATGGATGACGATGATGACATTATGAGAGTGCGGGCCAGAAAGACGGGGAGGGCAAGTAGTTTTTGGGAACGTTGGGATTGTCTCAGACAAAGGAAAGGAGTGGATAGCCCGCGAAGCTCTCAGAGAACGTTGGCTAGAGGGTAGTACATGTACGCTGGCAAACGGCGCTGGGAGAAATGCTGCGGAAGCATAAAGTTCTTATAGCGTACTCGAGACAATAGTCCGCGGTAATACTGCCACGCCGAAGTAACATCATAATAGCGGGTAGTAGCATGGAGGTATTGGAGTAGTGGAAGGCAACGAACAATAGGGTTGGTGTACTAGCGATCAAACAACACCTTCCAACTTAGGATTCTGTAATTGTCTTAGGTAATGCGCATTTTGCCTATAACCCGATGCGGCCACCGAATCTCCACCTTACTAGACGAGGAACAACGACACGAAAAGACACGGACTCGCTAGTTATTTCGTAGTTATAAAGACGAAACATGGGTTTGAACCTGATACGCGCTAGGTGGTCTATCGATCAGATCTATGGTGATTTTTGGATTACAAGGCAGCGGTGAGGCTGACGGTACGATTCCAGGACTGGTGACACCGCTCCGTTTATGAATGCGGTCGGTTGCGCAGCTACGAGAGTCATTTCGGAGAGATAATTGGTTCGTATTAGATAAACATGATCACACGGTCCCAGGAGCGGAAACCCTTGTATGATCAGAGCGGCTCCTGATCTCGAAATATACTATGGGTCTGGCTTGAGGAGAGTAGCAGAAGCCAGCCCTCTTCCATAGCACGCGTTCTACGTTGCATTAATTCAGAGTGAAATGGAACTGTCGACTGCGCACGAAGTGGTTGTTGGCAGAATATTTGAGGCGGGACCAAGCACATGTGGTCTTGTGTTGGAAACACGCTGCTGGCTGCGGAGAGTGGGATGGAAGCGAGTTACGGTGGCCCGTAAAACTTGTGGCATACACAGCCACCGATGATGGCGACCGACGAGTTGCAGGGTTGTGGAGCACCGCGCAGTGCCAACGTCCGCCAAGGGGGTCGTCGATCGTATGCCGGCGCCCTGCACACCGCCCGCTGCCAATACCACCTCCACGTTGCCCGCTGGCGTGCTCAGCCTCCCACTCCAACTTCCGACCTGCAAAATTATTACACCCTCAAACTTGACACCCAACAGATGCATCATCCATCACGGCCAGCCCCGACGCACACCGCCGGTACCTCCCCTTTGGACGACCCCACCAGTCCTGTCACACACCCAGGTGTCGCTGCCACCGCGTCCCGCTTCTTCGTTTCTATGCGCAAGTCGTTCAGCCCGCCAACCTCTCCACGCAGAAAGAACACCGAAAACCCGGTCCGTCACTCTATATACCATCCCCATCTTGCACTTCTCACAGCCCTCTCCGCTCAGCGTGCCGCCATGTATTCCACCCCTGAGGAGAGACACGCATACAATACCTCACGTGCTGGTCCCTCACGTTATATCGACTCTCGTCCGACCATAGAGCAGATCGCAATGGGTCTCCATGTTTCACGCACGCCTCATCTCAGACCTGTCCCAAATCCTCTCCAGCGACATCCCCTCCCCTCCCCTCCTCCACGCCGCGACCTGCCCACACCCATTCGAACCCCTCATGTGTCCTATGAAAACCTTCACGATACCTCCACCTCTTCTTCCCAATATCGCACGCGCCACAGCCTCCCTCCCCCCCCGTCGCGTTCCTCTATGAAAAAAACGAGTCCTTCGGTCTCTACCCTTACCCAATCGCAGCAGCAATTTCTATCTTCCGGCGTCTCGCCGTCAACACCCGTGGTGACCTCGGGCGGTCCTCTTACGCAGGGGTCATCCCGTCCATTGTCATCCTTGCGCGCTCGGATGTCCAAATTCATTCCCGGCTACCGTCCTCTTAGCTTGCCCTCCTCGTTCGGCCGGGCGAGCTCCTTCACGTCATCGGCTAGTGATAGCACCAGACCGGCGACGCCACGGAAGGCAGTTCGTTTTTCCACCAGTGTACTTGCAATAGACGAACAGTCGTCCTAGTTTTTTCTTTGGCTTACACATGCTATTTCCGTCTAGACTGTTTTACCACCTGCATTTTTATTCGGATCCACGCACAGGACACGATTCGCACATTAACCTATTTTTTGATATATTATTCAATGTAGCCCACTCTTTCCGCTTTGAATTTGTTTCGCAGATCCCATTATAATACTTACCTAGAGTTGACGTATGTCATCATCTTCTGTGGCTGTGAGTTGCGGCAATACGAGCGTTTGTCGCGCTTTTTGTTTCAACACCAGCTCTGCTTAGACATCCCTTACGACGATATCACGTTAGATTCTCCCCAACGTCCAACGAACCAACACGCTGAGCTCTTGCACGCCACAGCAAATCCACTGCCACCATGACGCCAGTAGAAACAGAGTATTATGACTTGGTGTGTAGCCACTTCCCCGACGCAGCCGCTTCCCAGCGTGCTGATCATTTCGCTCCGCGATACCCTGGATCCCTCAAAACCATAGCTGGGTGTCTCTGTGGAGGTAAACGATACAGAATTGAAGAAGGCCTATCGGAAACAGGCAATGAAGGTTCGTTGCAGCGTCGATCCTCTTGCTTTCAGTCAGAGTCCTTCGTACCTTGGGTTGATCTTTGTACTCTCGTCTCACTTCTCATACCGTTAGTACCACCCGGACAAGAACCCCTCTCCCGATGCGGAGGAGAAGTTCAAGGAAATAAGGCAAGTTGATCATCAGATCAAATAAAGGTGGGGAATGACTGGTAACGTGTGTGCTCCGTGTTCATAGCAAAGCTTATCAAGTTTTGTCCGATCCTGTAGGTGGTGCTTTGCTACCTACTCTGGGACACCGGGAGCTGATACCTCGTTGAACAGAACCTCCGTGCTGTATACGATAAGAATGGAAAGTCGATGGTAAGTCCTGTCTTCAAGGGGATTCGCGATGGCGGCTCAAAGAACACACTGCGGTGTGGGACAGGTCGACAAGGAAACCCACGAGATGGAGGATGCCGCCATGTTTTTCGCCCATGTCTTTGGTGGAGAACGATTCAAAGACTACGTGAGTTCTTCCGTTCCTCCAGATTCCGTTCTCCGACTGTCTCAATAAATGCCAGATCGGGGAAATTTCTCTGATGAAAGAAATGACTTCCGTGGCACAAACAGTGGCGAGCGACGAAGAACGCGAGGAACTTGAGAAAGAAGGCATCATTCCACCCTCTACACCAGCTCAGGAAAAGGTTTCAACGCGGCCCACGACTCCTGCAGCGGAATCTCATGCCCCAGGCCAGCATCTCGATATATCCGCAGTTGCGCTCAAAGCCTCGGTTAGTAGTGAGGACACATGCAAAGGCACATTATCACCCGACTCGTCTCCGACTAAGAATGGATCAAAAAGTGTTCCTACATCGCCTTTGCAAGAGAAAGACAAGGATTTACACACATCCAAGAAACGTAGCAGGTTGACGCCAGAGCAGAGAAAGAAACTTCAAGAACTTGAAGAAGAACGAAGGAAGACCTTGGAGGAGCGTGTGAAGACACTGACGACAAAGTTGGTCGAACGGCTCAGGCCGTTTGTCGAAGCTAAATATCCCGGGGAGAATGATGATCCAGAAACCAGGACGTTTCAGGAAAGGATTAAACTGGAGGCCGAGGATTTGAAACTGGAGAGCTTTGGGGTTGAGGTGGGTCTATGCTTCTTTGTCGGGTATAACATATATTCAGTTCGCAAGTGCGGCGTTTAGTTGCTACAGGCCATCGGCACCGTCTATAGCATGAAAGCTACCTCCTTCCTGAAGTCGAAGAAATTCCTTGGGCTGTGAGTTGTCATGATGCTGTACTCCCTCGGGGCTCATGGTGTGCTAGTTCGGGCTTTTGGTCTCGGATAAAGGAAAAGGGAACCGTCGCAAAGGACGCGTGGGGTGTGATTGGTAGCGCGTAAGCGTGAGCAACCTCACAAAGAAAAAGATGCTCACAAGACCCGACGTTGCTCGAAAATTAGACTTAGCGTCCAATCACTGATACAAGAAATGGAGAGGTTACAAGCGAAAGGTGAGGTGAATGAAGAAGTCTTACATGCAATGGAAGAAGACATGACTGGGAAGGTACGTGCCACGTGCCACTTTTTGTATCGTTACAATCACAGTGCATTACAGATCTTACTTGCTTCTTGGCGGGGAACCCGTTTCGAAGTGGTGCAAGTACTACGAGAGGTAGATC
>JBBPMW010001352.1:0-10400 GCA_038090535.1 Tylopilus alboater | reverse complement strand
GGTTGAGGAGGTACTCGCGCTGATGAAGGAATCGGACTGGGTCCATTTTGCATGCCATGGAATCCAAGATGCTGGGGAACCGACCGATAGTGGACTTTGTCTCGCCGATGGACGCCGACTGAAAATAAAATATCTGACATGATCCCGTTGTCACGTTCCCGTGGTGGGCTTGCCTTTCTCTCAGCATGTCAGACGGCGATGGGAGACGAGGGACTCTCCGACGAGGCCATTCATATTGCAGCGGGGATGTTGTTTGCGGGTTACGATGGAGTGGTTGGTATGATGTGGTCGACCAGCGATAGGCTTGCGCCTCATGTGGCAAGGGACGTATACGGGCAACTGTTTCGGGATGGCAAACGGCCAGATTATCGGGAGGCTGCACGAACGCTGCATGAAGCTATTGGGCGTCTTCGAGATAGCAACGCATCGTTCGTCGAGTGGCTTCCGTTCATCCATGTAGGTCTTTGAATATGCGGTTTCTGTATACCTCTTATTTCCATGGAAATGTAATGAGTTGCTTGAGCGCATCTGCACGTTACTCTCGGCCTACGTATCGCCAGCTTTGGGACTCGAAGTCTTCAAGTTGCGTGTTCTGCTCATTTGGTGTTCCTGTTGGGGGTTCCCATTCGTCTCATACTAGTAAGTTTAACCAATCACATGAGTAGGCCCTGGCCAACCTCGAGACCACCACGTCCGAGTCGCAGGCAGACCAAATAGTCGAAGGCCGGTAGTCATTCCTTTTTCTTCACTGCAGGTTCCACCTCGGCGTGTTTCTTGTAATATTTACCACTGAGTCCTGACCTAGGCTTAATGCAGGACCTAGTGGATTTGAATGAGCACGTCTTCTGCCATATAGATATGATTACGAGCTGAGCTTGAAGCATTTAAACTTGAAGTCCCGGGACTCGTGACGCGATGGCTCCTCGGAAAATATTAGCGACGCATTTTGGTTCATTCACACCGTCCCGCCTCTCAGGCTCACGCTGTCCAAGCGACCATGGTATATCTTGATGAAGCCTCTTCGTCGAGCGCAGCTTTGGGGCCAGCAAGTTCAGAGATAGAACCCCTCCTTCGTTCGGACTCGCGCTTGGCAACGAGCACCGCAACGGGTGAAGAGGACGTTGACAACGGTTCGTACAAGGGGATCCAGGTAAGCTATGATCGATGTGAGGGTCACTCCTATTCCTGCCAGTGAACTCTAGGTCGTTCAGGGACGATGTACCCGACAACAAACGCCATCTGGGCAGGCTGTTAGTCGGCTGATAACAGGGCGAAAGCTAAGGGCCATTGGTGCTTCTAGGACTGCTCAGCGCCGCATCTCTCGTCTTCAACAGGGCGATCGGAACCGGGTATGTTTATCTCGCTTTGGGAGGGAGATACATACGTTGACTGTATTCTATATTAGAGTCTTTGCGGCACCCAGTATCATTCTCAATTCATCAGGAAGCGTGGGGATGACGTTCATCATGTGGATTCTCGGCGCGCTGGTCGCCGCCGCGGGGACTGCGGTGTATGTTGAATTCGGGACGGTACGATATGCTTTACACTTCGTTGGCACGGTTCCTCACATCGCGCCGGTATAGGGTCTTCCCCGGAGCGGTGGGGAAAAGACGTACATGGAATACGTCTTCCGGCGCCCTGCGTTCATGACCACTTGCGTTTGTGCAATGTATAGTGTGTTCATCGTGAGTTACCTCCAATTCCGTCTTGTTGTACGCCTTCGTGACCTCGGATTCGACTAGGGTTGGATGTCCGCAGCCAGCGTGGCTTTTGGAGAATGTAAGCATTCACATTGATGTGACCAGCAGATACTCTGATATCTATTCTAGATGTACTCCATGCTTTGGCTTACAAGTCAACACCAACAAATGTCCGTATCGTGGCGTTCTTGTGCTTGACATTTTGTCTCATTGTACACGGCGCGTTCTACAACTTTGGTCTGAAACTTCAGAACGTACTCGGTGCGTTCAATTGGTTGTCTTGGGGTTGATTGCTGGGTCTGGTTTCCTGAGCCTGATCGGCGCCCCTGGATTCGCTGTCGGAGATGAATACGATCAGCCCAATAACTACACGTGGCAGACGTTTTGGGAGGGTTCCAACTTTGGAGCCAACGCGTTCGTGATTGGAATGTACAACGTCATCTGGTGGGTGGCTTAGTGTCGAATTTGGCAGATGTCACGGTTGATTGTACTAGGTCCTACAGTGGATATTCGAATGCCAACTATGCCTTGTCTGAAGTCCGTGATCCAGTCAGGACGATCAAAATCGCAGCACCGCTGGCCATGAGCTTTGTAGCGTTCGTATATCTATCTGTGAACTTGGCTTACTTTGCGGTGGTGTCCAAGGCAGATATGCTTAATGGGGTACGATCCCCGCGTAAGAGAGGTTCTCATGGCTCCACACGACACACCTGATTCCCATCAGCGCCTTGTTCTTCCGGAATCTGTATGGTCCTGCAACAGAAAGGGTGCACATAATCAGGTTTTATGCGGACGCCTGAGCTTATCCCTACCATAGGCACTCAGCGTCGTAATCTCCATTTCCTTGCTGGGAAATCTTCTTTCGGTTTTGTTCACCCCAAGGCAGAGGTATGTCATCCTTGATTTGCATATAAGCTAGACGCTTTACATAGATGCTAGTGGTCCAGGAATTGGGACGTGAGGGAGTTCTCCCGTATTCTTCGTTTTTTGCAAGCAGCAAACCGTTCAATGCCCCGCTTCCTGGGCTTTCCGCGCAATACCTGGTTTCGGTTCTGCTGATGGCGTTGGCGCCACCGGGGGATGCCTATCTGTTCATCGTCAACTGTAAGGACCTGTCACCAACTCGCCAATGATCGCTCTGATCATTCGGTGCCAGACAACACTTACCCTCATGCATTGTTTAACCTTCTCATCTCGGGGGGACTACTATTGTTGTACACCGACGCATTCAACTCGTACGATTGGAACCCTCCATTCCGAGCTTACAAGTATGCGGTCGTGTTCTTCTTCCTTTCGAACGTGTTTTTGATCGTGGTGCCGATGATACAACCGTCTGCTGGTTACGAACCCTACGAACATTTCCCATATTACGTGAGTCGCTCAGTCGTTCCATACAAAGAGACGAAACTGATGCCCTCCAGTCGCACGTCGTCGCCGCGCTCTCTGTAGGATTTTTTGGTGTGGCATATTGGCTTATCGTTTTCCAGTGGATACCCCAGAGAAATGGATATACGCTCAGGCAAGTGACAGTCATCCAGGATGATAACGTTCCACGAAGTGTACTTAGACAGATACCCATGGAGATGGAGCGGGATTAATGATGCCCACGCCGTATTGGAGCCATAGAATTAGAGACTTGTCGCCCTCATTATTCCCGCTACGTAACTTGGTGACCAGGCTTCATTGGTACCAAGCAGACAGTCTGGTACTGATCCCGTTCGAGTTCAAGCTCAAGCCTTAGCTGCATTGACTGGTCCTCTGAAGTCCATCATTAGTGTCGCTTATCGAATGCCTTGCGCATGGCGGGGGACTGGATCCACGCGGACACCAGGCCCACGTGGTGCCTCATGGGAACGACGAAGCGCAGCCTCGTCCGGAAACGGCGAGGAGTGCCCGGCTGGCTGGTGGGGTCGCACGTCGACGGCTATATAGCCGGGTAGCAAGCCTCCCCACCCTCCTGCACCCATCCCTATGCAACCAGCCGCGCGGAGGGTCGCGCATGCACGCTCCCTCGTAGTCACTGCCTCTACCCACTCCCTCTTCGTGTTACAGCTGGGAGTTCCCTAAAAGGTAATCGGAAGGATGAACGGTCGGGGTAGCGGTAAGCCCCCTGACGAGAGCTTTCGCAGGCTCGAAACCGCTCCATCCCCCCGTTCTCTCTGCCCATCCCTGCGTGCAGGCGTAACGCGGCCCTGATCCTCGGAGAGGGGCGCCCGACGCAGCACAGCAAATGGGAATCGACAGCCCGATTAGCCTCTCCCTCGCACACTAACATCAAACCAGGTGGCGCTTCGCCCCATTAGTACTATCCGGTATGGCTTGTCAGTTTCAATGGTCTGACTCCCTCACTTGTTCAAGTTCTGAGTGACAATTGCCTACTGGAAGTTCAAAAGAAATGGAGCATGGCAGATTCAGACAAACATTAAGTAGTCAACACGTTCACCTTGCGTTCGCCTATTCTTCAAGCTTCAACCACGAATTTTCATTCAGATTGAAAACTTCAAGCATTCCCGCTGTGCAAACGCCAACTTATATTCTATAAAGTACACTCTTCACGTTTCGGACGACATTTTTAGTCGTTGCGGTGCCCAATCCCTTCATGCATCTTGACGCTTAGTACCCTGGTGGTAGTGTTGCTCGGTACGTTTTCGCCCCGGTCGCATGTGTCATACAAATTTTGATGAGTTGTAGTGGTACTAACGTTACTCGAGGCCATCGTCATCATCTTCGACCGCATCAAGAGCTCGGAGACGAGGACCCTCAGAGAATCATCATATCCATATCCACACCTTCGGTCATCAATGCCTCGCGTCCGACGTCACGTCAGCCGCATTGTCATGACCACCGCATCTCTCCTAACAGAATTGCTTTCGTCAATATTCAAACAAGTCGTTCTTCTGCCTTCGGGCGTGGACAATGCATGCCCGCTCTGGGCAAATGGAGCCGTTGGAGGAGAAGAGTGCATCCTTGAAGAGACGCTCCAAGTCGTATCGACTGTAAATGGGGTAGCGTCGTCGCCGACGATTCGGTGGACTCGCGAGCGGAGAAAGCCTCGCGTAGAGTAATCTGCCTTAGATGGCGGATGGCGGACAATTTCGAAAGGATCTTATCGTAAGATGGTCCTGTCCACAACGGAACATCGTGTACAGCGAGGTAAGTGAGCGTGCGGAACTTGAGACGGGTCCAATCGAATGTGCAGCCCTTGAGGTGAAGGAATCGTAAACGCGGAGCGCGCATGCGATTGAGCAGAGGGTCTATGTCCACAACATACAATTAAGCCACGTAATTGAGCAAGGTGAATTCTTCGAGGATGTCTGCGGTCTTGGACCAATGCTCTGAGCGAACCAATGGATTGATCGACGAGGGAGGGCCAGCGAAGGGAAGGGTCTGAATGCGACGTACGAGGCGGGTGGGAACAAGGATGTTTGAGGAGGCGCGAGCCTGACGCCATTCAGGGAGCAGGAAGAAGTCGGCGCATAAATTCAAGGGTGCCGGGTCGGAGAGTTGAGTTTTTTCACGAACAATCGCTTCGAATCTTGTATCGGGTTCACCGCAAGACCCCAAAGCGACGGCGAAGACACGATGATGAGACGCCATTGACGACAAATCTGATTACACGTCTTGTCTGCAAGCGTTCGCCCTCATCAGTGACTGTTTGGTGGACACGGATCTCATTGCTCGCTTGCGCATCGTGTCCACCGCAGCCAGAAGGGTTTGACCCTGTGTCGTCTGGATTCGATTGGCCGAAAGCGAACTGAGGCTTTCAGGGACAGACGAATGTTGCGTCAAAGAGCTCCTCGCGATCAGGTTGAAATGTCTGCCCTCGGCGATGAACGCGCTCTACATCCTCTTCGATCTCTGTCGCTCGAGGGGGTGCATACCCTCCATGTGGGAGCGCACACGTACGCCTCGTGCGGCGTGTCCTGGCGCAACCTCTTGCGGCAGTTTCCTGCGTTACACAAAGTGAACGTCCTCGATGGCAAGGTGGAGGCGTTGTTGGCCGAACTTGGTTTACTGGATGGTCAGGAGCCCTACAGAGTCGGCACCGGATACTTTGTTGCCAGGCTCCGAATACTGGGCATCGTAAAGACCGGCGGCATGAATAGGAAGAAAGACGAAAGGTCCAAGCTTTTCCGAGAGGTCGTCGCATCGATCGCCCTCTCCAAGTCGTCCAAAAACGCCAGTCTCGTTGCGACCGCCAAGGAATGGCTCCACTATGAAGCTGTTGGCGCCCGGCTCCGGATTGCCCACCGCTGCGTGGAGTGGGACGGATGGGAAGAAGGGCTGGTCGACAGCATTCTCGGAGCGGAGGAACACGAGGAGGAGTGGTTCAAGGCCATCGAGTCAACGGTCGAAGGCTCAGAGATGCCGAGCGCGCCGTCGTACGACGTCAAGGCATGCTTCGAGAGCGGTGTGAGCGGCTGCGCGTCGGAGCCGTCGTCGAGGGCCCTTCGGGTGGCGGCTCTCAAGAGCCGGAAACAGGCGGGCCAGCTGCCGTTGAAGAGGGCCAAGGAGATGGAGCAGACGCTGACGACGACAGGGGATATATGTGGTGGGCGGGGCGGGGAGCTCGGACGGCGGTTGGAGGCGTGGTTGAGCGTGAATGGGAACAGGCCGCGGCGCGCCGTCGGCGAGTATGATGCCGAGGCGGAGTGAGGGCGCGGTGCGTGCGGTTTCCCTGGTGGGTGTTTTGGACGTCTTTATCTTATGGTCGGGGGTTTGGCATTGGACCCTCGCACAACGCACTTTAATATTTCTTTGACGCATACGACAGACTTTGCATGACATCGCATACCGTGACAAGCAACTCTTTTCATGTACTGATTGAATTTACTTAATAATCTGCCGTTCGTCCCTCAGAGTCGATGCATATGAGACGCTTGGAACATCCCGTTGCTGATTGACGCGAGTCTGACCATCAACGCTACTACATATCATTGTACATATGGCTCATGGATGCAAACTGCCTGCGAACAGCACAGGTTTTCAGAACTCCACATTCCACGGAAGTAGGTAATCGATGCAACCAAACGATGGACGAAAATCAATCATGGTCCATAAAACGTGGTCCTCGTAACTCGACGCAAACTCTTGAAACGACCAGAAACGCTGGCCATGAGACTCCAGATCGTGCTTACGGATCGAGCAAATGCAAGATGGAGCTCGGAGGTCAAGGAAAAATCGATCGTAGTCCATAAAACGTGGTGCTCGTAACTCAACGATAACTCTCGAAATGACCAGGAACGTTGACTCCAAATCGTGCAAGTTATGGATCGAGCAAATGGAAGATGGAGCCCAGAGTCCATGGAAGGATTGTCTTCAGGAATCGCCGTGCTTTGGCATGGGAGAGGCTGGAGTTTGAACTTTGAAGCCCCGCGCACTTTCGGAAGTGTGACCCGATGTGACCCAAGTCTGCATTGCGCTTGAAGAGGGAGGTTTTGTCAAAACCGGCACCTCTCTAGATTCTACGTTCCTAACGCATGCCAATAAAAGTCTGGAAAAATGCGCAGTGGTTTAAATCGCCTAATCTGAATCCTCATATGAGAGCCTAGCAGCCGGTGTCAAGTAAAAAGCAAATACTAAATTTCTTGCACGTCCATGGTGGTATCGTGACATCGAACTTGTTCGTACAAATCGCGTAAAGCTGCCATCGGTTACATGCATACGGTAATCTTCATCTCCCCGACGGATCGTTCACTCATCCCACTTGAGGAAAACCAGTCTGGTGGATGGCGTGCGGATTACCACCCGCCCGTGTTTGTACGCAAAGAACGTGTCGTTGCCCTGTGGGCGTAGAAACGGCGGGAACCATAGCACCCGCCTGTCGCCCTCGACGATCCAGCCATCCTTCCGAACCCGATACGTAGTGCGGAAGAAACTGTCGACGACGTCTTCCGGATCGGATTGGCTGAGGAGGTGGGGGAGCAGATTCGGGGCGCCGTCCGTACCCTCCTCACGCGAGCACAGCGCACATCGCTCCATGCGCGAGTCATCCGGGTCGAATGCAATGGCCCAGGTGAAGACAGTCCCGTCCACACTCCTCGTCGTGAGCCTGGACCGATCGTCCGAGAACTGGATAAAGTCCACAGCTTTGACCGTGGATTGATCACCGCGAACAACGTCGTGCGATGCGGACGTCGATGGGGACCATAAACAGAGCGAGCCGTCTTCTCGTCCGATCACGACCCTCGCCCCGCCGGGCGTGTCTGCGTACGCAAGCGCCGTAACCATCGAGGTGGACATCGCAAACGTGGCCTTGCACGCCCCACTTCCACGATCCCAAACGCGGACCACCCCCGTTTTGGACCCGCCCACGAGCTCTTGCGCATCGTTGGAGAAAAGGAGTATGTTGATTGGCGAACCGTCAGACTCCACCAGGCTCGTTCGTTCTCTGCTTGCTGTATTGAATATATCTACTTGGCCGGATCCGTGCCCGCACGCGATCCACACGCCGTCGGCGGATGCGACGAACGAGTGAACCATTTTCAATCCCTTGAATTGTCCATGCTGTTCGCCCGTCATGGAATCAAAGACGCGCACAATACTCCTGTCATCGCTGAAGAGGCTGGAGACAACACAGAAAAAGATGGTCCCATCTGCAGAGAACTTGAACCGGATGTCGTCATCCTCGCGCATCGACCCCATCACTCCCATGTTGAGCTTCTTGACGACGTGACAACTTGCGTCGACCAGGCTCCACTGCGTGACGTTGCCAACGATGAACCGTGTGCCATTGGCCGAGGGAATAAAGCTGTCTGCATTACGGATCGGGTTCGATTTGACCCTCTCTAGGTGCTCCCACGTTTCCCCCGGCATCGTGAGATTGTAGATTCGGAGCGAGCCTAGAGGGCCTGCGGACGCGGCCCAGTTGCCATCCGATGATACCGCAATGGCAGTTATCGTTGCAGAGCTATCTAAAGGTAGACCATCCATCGGAGAAGGCAATGACCCGGCAAATAGGAGGCCTAGGTTGGTAAACACGAATGACGGTGACTCGGTCGCGTATGCAGTTGTCAGGCGCCGTGTGGTCGGCTCAGTGTACGTGCGGCGGAGCATGTATCCAATCATGGGTTTTGGAGCTCCCCACCCGACCACATTTGCCTGCCACAGAGGGAGACGCTTCAGCGCCGTTTTGAAGAGCTGTTCAGCAGCCCAGATGGTGCGTGACGTGTTGTGTGAAGCGACATTCCACAATAGGATCACCTCGTCGCAGGTTGCGACGATATACTTGTCTTCGTCAAAGAAGTGAATGGATCGTATCCCCGTGTGATGTCCCTTGGAAAACGTCTGTGTGCATTTCCCAGAGCTGGTATCCCATATCTTGATGGTCTTATCTTCCGAACCTGACGCGAGGATGCTCCCGTCCTTGGATAAAGCAACGCAATTCACCGGTCTGCGGTGGCCCATCATTCCGTGAACTACTTTCCCTGTCGACATATCCCAAATGATGATGAGATTGTCTTCCGATCCTGAAACTAACCGAAGCGAGTCGCTGGAAAATCCTAGCGAGGTCACAGGTCCCTCGTGCGTAGCCAGACGGTATAATGCCTGTGCCGTCTCTATAGACCAGACCTGGATCGAATGGTCACGCGAACCGGATGCCAGCAGAGCACTGTTTTTGGAGAACTCGAGACACGTAACTGGTTTGCCATGGCAACCTTCGTGCTTCAGATGTTCCCGGCCGACCTTTGGGTCCCAGACAGTGACAGTACCGTCTTCGAAGGCGGCGGCCAAAAAAGCGCCAGATGGAGAGAAGCGGACGAGCAATGATGTCGACGAACGATTTCCAAGACTGGCGACGTTCCCGCCGGTGATCACGTTCCACACACGGACCCCGTGTTCAACACCGGCTGTAGCGAGTAAAATGCCGTCTGGGGAGAAAACGACCGAGTGGATGGGATTGTGAAGACTGAGATTTATCCGGAGGGAATCCCAGCTTCCAGCATCTTCCGGATACATAGTGACGTTCCCAAGCGATTGGTGTCTGAAGGTTTTGTAGATGATGCTGTTCGCGGGAAGAACCGAGATTGCTGTGAGATGGACGTGGAGCGCACACTCGGAGATGCAATCCATGTAAAGTACCACGAGACGGTCAGCATCTTCTAACAGTGCCAAGGTATCTTCTGGGACTTCGCTCAATTTCTGTGAATCATCCTCAGCTCAGACGAGACGGCAAGACAAGTGGACAAACCTTCAACCAGCTAATACCCTCGCGGAGCATCACCACAGCACTCTCAAGTTCGCCGAAGATGCTGAGTGCCTCTATCCAGCATAACAACACAGTGGTGCTGAACCTTTGCAGCGCACCCAGCAGTGTCTCATTGGCAACCCCGCCACTCGGGAGCCGAGCGAGATGACAGGACCAAAAGCGGCAGGCGTACAAAAGGGCTTCATCGAACGCTGCCCGTCGACGTTCAGCGAGATCCGGAACTTCGCTGTTCGCCTTGGCGGGGTCTCCAATCCCGCACATGTCGCGCTTCAATGAATTCGACATCGTCTCGAAGCACAACTGCGCCATGAGCCTATGATAGACATCAGGATTGATGGCATACTTCTGCGATCGTTGGGGACTGATCAAGAAGTCGCGGAAAGATGCATGGTAAAACTGGATGGGTTGCTTTCCGTCGTCTGATGCGAAGAGAACGGAACTGAGGGCAGGAACGATTATTCTTGCATCGACGTCGGGTCGCTGTAGTAGCT
>JBBPMW010001351.1:0-10403 GCA_038090535.1 Tylopilus alboater | reverse complement strand
GGGATTGCCACTTTGAAATGCTAAATGAATATAGCTATGGTAAATTTCTCAGGCTAACAAGATCTATTAATTAATTAATAAATGCTAGCCACATAACTTCTCCTTGTATATTTGGATCTTCAGTCAGTTTGCCTCTTTTGGTTCATATCTTGGAAATGCTGACTTGCATTGGCAAAAATCTTGCTTGACATCTGTTTGTGTCAGTTAGATCAAGTTTGTGTGTGTACATGATAGTACTGTGCAGTAGTCAAGAGTAGGGTTTTGTCAGAATGCCATTCATTGCATCTCTATGAAGGTCATAATAGGTTCAATATAAAGGATAAAGGCTCATAACAAAGACTGGTGAAAAAACTTCTTAAGTATCTTGTAGTATATATGTACATAGATATTTGTTGACTCAGCTCCAATCAATTTTTTCTTTCTTTGGTTTGATGCAATGTATTAAACTGATGCAGTCACAGCAAGGGCCAGTGACAATTATAGGGTGTAGAGAAGTGTGTGTTGTTGTGGCAGTAAAGGCTGGTGAATTGACACAAAAAAGGCAGGAGTTTTCCCAGTGAATTGTTCCACAATTCTGGTGGGAGAAACTTGTCAAAGCAAGGTAATTTGAGTTTTCCACTGGTCAAGTGTACAGCCTCTTCTTCTCTTCCAAGTATTTCAAATGTTTGACATCCAGTCACTGCCAATATACTTGCTTGCTCTTTTCTAATTTGAGTAAGCAATGAGCCCTTCTCATGGAGATGGGATACAGATCCAGCACAGTACTTGGCAAGACACTCTTTACTTAAAACTGTAGTATTGTCTTGTAATGCCCAATGGTATCCCTCTGATAGTATGGCATACTCCTAATGAGCAAATTCAACTGTATTGAAGAAACATTAAACAAACCTGTAGCTTGATCTGTAGCTCTACTAGTACACACAGTTTGGATCTGGCCATCATGATGGCCAGAAGGGTATTCAGCTTAGCTTGTTGATGCTTCTCATCCTTCCCAACTTGTTTACACATCATGATGGTTTGCCACCTTCCCTTCCATCTGATCCCACTACATGAACTGAATGATGCATTTACCCAGTGGTCCAAGGTCTGCATGCCAGTGTGCATCCTTGCCTTGCATCCTTCCTTTTGCCATGCTCCTCAACACCTGAGGATGACTCCTCCTCATCTGGTACTAGATAGATCTCAAGCTGGGCCAAGTGCTCCTCTATGGCAGTATTTTGGCACTCCCAACCATTGTTGTGGGCAAGACTCTCGACTCACAAAGTGGGTAGTGTGCCACAAAACATCAGAACATGAATGTGTCACCCCTGTTTTCTGTTCCGTGATAAAGACAGAAACCGTGCTCACATCCCACACCGAGAGAGAAAATAAGATACGTTATAAGCTAGGGTATCAATCTACTACAAGGGTTCACTCCGAATTCCCAATACTCTGATCCCTGTCGTCGGACGGGGTACATCTAGTGAGCATTTAAGCAATGGAACCATATATATTCTTGGCCTCTGGTGCTTTGAAAGGGTGACACTCGGTGTTGAACACATCTGGAATGCAATCAAACAATCAGCGCGAACTCCTAAACTCGAGGACACGAATACACGCACAATCGTCGAGCGAAATTCTGGTGGGATCGTCGAACGTCAAGTACCTGTCGGACGAGGAACAAGTCATTCGAGAACGTTACATCTCTTCGCCAAGTCGCACGTACAGGTACTTGAGCACCTCCCCGAACCAGAAACTTGGCATGTCATCAATCTTGCTCGACGTCGCATTGTTGACATCATTGATACCGCCATACGCGACCGTCGCTGGGAGGTACTTTTGGAAACTCTGGATGGCGCTGGCGGCGTTGTCGAGATATTTCGTATTGCCAGTCGCGCGCCATGCGTAAAAATTGGACTCGAGAATCTCAGGGCGCAAGATATAATCTGATTCGGTGATGTAGTATCCGTGTTTGTTGTAAAACTGCATTTGCTCTGCCGTAGGCGGAGAGCCACCCGTGTAGTTGCCATCGCTGGACATATAGGCAAATTCCTCAGGTCCAATGCTGGTACTACCAGACGGGTGAGCATGCCGTTATTCTTGGAACGAGAAGGAAGCTTACGCAGTGCTCGCATACGTATTCCAGCACGCATCCGTAAGTTGAAGACCGATGTCGACGATAGTATCATTGTTTGTGAGCTTCCCGCCTACAACGACATGAGATCCATCGCAACGGCCGGTATTCTCAGCGCACCAAGAATCCAATTTCCACCGTAGAAGCAGGCCAAATGTGAGCCGACATGAACAGGTTCGAGACCGTCATAATCGGCGAGATAGACCCAGTTACCGACAGTCGATTTCTGGACGAACACCGTCAAAAAGATGATTCAAGCCAGTTTTGCCAACGTACCTTCAGGAGAACTTCGATCGAAGTATCCACTGCGGTTAACCATGCGTCTGTGTATGAATTATCATTGGTATTTGTGAGACGAGGGTACTTGATCAAGTACTCGTAGAACGAGTCGGATCCTGCGCCCCATGACTATGTCTAGTCAGTGATTTGTGTAAAATCATCAGTGGGTCACGTACTACATAGGAACCAACTGGATTTCCAGTCGAAGGATCAATGAACTCTGTAGGCATCCCGGGCAACACCTTTGACGGCTACGACACCAAGATGTCATTAGAAAGCGGCGACCTTCACACAACCGTTTTTAGAACGATACCATTTGGATTATGTGCTGTACCGACTGCTCGGCAAGTTGACGGTAGGTGTCATTGCCGGTGTACAAGCTAGCTCGTGGTTTAGATACATGCATTCGCAGGGATCCAGTACTAACCTTAGACGATTCCACTCCAAGGTGAGCTATCGGTAAAAATGGATAGTTTCGCCGTGTCACTCTGGAAGAAGCAGTGAAGAACGCACAGTGCCAGCTGTAACAATACTCGTCTGCAAGACCCATCAATAGGTGGAGTGCTAAGTCGCCATTGAAACTCACCAAGCCCTCGACGGGCGTGTGATCAGTAAAGTTCACATTGCTCCAAGGGATCGAATTACTCTAGGTATGACGTTCACATTAATATTTGTAAGACCTGATCACCGAAAGGTACCCACCCCGGTAAATGCATACGCCAATTGTTGCGCGACTTGCTCTGCCTTCTGGAGCAAGACTTTTTTGTCCAGAGAGTTCATAGGCACTCAAGAGCCCTCCGACATGACGGATCGTCGTCTCAAACAGACTGGGAAGGGCATCAAAATCCCTTGTTCATGGCGTATAGTGTCGCTTTACCTGACGGTGTCATCCGTTTGCGAGAGGCTAAAGTCCACCGTCCCGACGTGGTCGACTGCTTCCTCGAACCAGGCATCAAACTTCATGAGCCACTGTAGGCATAGGCACGCGTGAGACATCCAGAACACGGCAGCCTAGATGAGACGCAAACCATGGTGTCCAAAGCGTCCGAAATAGTCGCGCCCCATCCATTCAGACCATCGGAATATGACTTCGAGTCCGGACTTAGATCGTCATGACCCCAAGCATATTTCCTACACCACAAGTGAGAACCATGGTAAACTGCACTCGAGAGGACACCGACTTGTACGCGTTATAGGACACGTTAAAGAGATCCACCACAGCCTGCTGGTGAGTTGCGGCGCTGGACGGGAGTTGCAAGTTCGCCAGTTGCACTGGCCCGCCATTGGCGAGCGCAGCGATGGATGCAAGGGCAAGCCAACGAAATAGAGTCGCCATGACGCGTCCAAGGCGATGAAGGGAGAAATGCCAACTGGTTCGGATCAAATGCTCTATAACGTACCGGATTTTTCATGGAAGACGAATACGCGAGCGCCGCCAATCTGCGAAACATGCCTGTAACGTTATTGCTTGACTCCAGCCGAAGAATGTTGTTCGGCGCGCTCAGGTTCGTCTGCCATGATTGCGAAAAAGTACCGCAAATGAATTTCTCGAGAAGGGTGTTGTTGCTTTTATGGTTAGAGTAATTGCCTTATTTATGAAGCGACCAACGGATCACATCGAGGACTCGTTCCTGCGCTAAAACTGAGGTGGTCAAGCGTGTATGTAGCCTCGACCAAGTCATGGTATCGGGACCTGGGGGGCCATGTGAGTTGGAACTTGGCAGGGAGCTGTCTTCGCTGCGCAACCGATCAGCAAAGTGCCAGTGGAAACAGCGTTGAATTCTCTGGAAGGAGCCAATATCATTCATATCTTACGAGAACCTGATGGTAATAAGAAGCTGCTAATCTCGTTCTCGATGGCCATTGTTCGGCCGGGACTAGCGAGGTTGATCCATGTGCATGTGTGAGATGAAGTTGGTAGGCATGTGATGGGATCACTTGAAACAAGCTAGTAGTACATACGAGTATAGATGCACTGGAAAGAGCGTACGTATCATTGTTCCATCGTTCTATTTGGAACTTGAGCGCGTGCGTGTGCCAGGACGGTCCACACAAGACCAGGAATATCGTTTGCTTGCACGCGTGCGTCGACCACGTCCCCCAACTCCAACTCGACCCCTCCTAAAGTGACGTCCGCAGAGACCAACTGTCGAGTGTTTGGAATAAAGAGTAACGTCAAAACTAAATCGTTTGGCCCAGGAGACACCGAGCCTGGTGGCGGATTGATTGAATATGTCAATCGCAGTTCGTTTTCGGATTCAACGTGCGTGGACTTGAGATAGAACAAGGTGCGGTGGATCGACAGCGAGGACACGAACCTGGCGGTGTATGACCCAAATCAGAGGTGACACCGACAAAGATGAAATGACATTCTGTACCAGTCATAGAGTCCTCCGACCCTCGGGTCCTCTTCTTCCCCGGCCTCTTTTCCCACTGTCAGCTCGAGCTCTGTAAGTCTCTCCTTTTCCAAACCTCTCAGTCGCTCCAGCTGTGCCATCTCGTTCTTTAATCCTTCTTTCGTCTCATTTATCCGGTTGCTTAGTCCCTGTAGCTTGTCTTCCATCTTTTGCATTTGCTCTACTTGACCATCAAGCGTCGACGTTGCAGATGCAATGGTCAACCGAGGATGGGGGTGAGCTTGGCGGAGCCGTGTCAGGGCAAGCCGTGCATCGAGTATCTGAGCAGAAAGCAACGTCGCGTGACTGGTCGACGAACGTGCTTTCTGATAGTCTGTTCTGCAGGTCAGGGATCACGGCCGCGCACAACACGGGGCATCCACCGACCTTCCTCTATGAGCGGCGCCAACGTCCCTATGTCCTCTTGGCGCTCCGCAAGCTTCGCCTTGGCCGCCTTCAATGCACGCTTCCTCTCTTCGTTGCGCAATCGGAGTTCTTCGTTTGACGAAGCGGTTATAAGTGGCGCGTCGTCGGACACTATCGTCTTGACATATTTGTCCTTAGCTTTCTGTTCCAGATACTGAAATTTGAGCTGGCGGAGGAACGACTAGCGGGTCCATCGTCAGCGAGTCGCCCTCCCGGATGGAACTGAACACAGACGGTTTGAGCTGCAACGTCGCTGGCTACTACAGCTGGATCTCTCAGGGCGTCCTCACCGGCGAGCAAGTCATCGATACCATCGAAACGATGAGATTTTAGCTGTGCACGAGAGTTGAGGATGTACAAGTTGGTATTGTCGAGGGTTGCTTGAAGCTGTTTCGATGCATCCAAGGTAGACATGTCGTCGCAAAGTTATAAACTGCATCACCACGTCGCGTCCAATCACGTGTGAATGTTACAGTCTTTGTAAGTCGCTCTCGACGCAGTATCCGGCCGTAGTACGATCAACCTTGCATACCTGAGCCTGACGACCTTGTGATATAGAGGGTGAGGTGCATCTATACCCGCACTGCTGGCTCGTTTCATTGACCTGATCACCTGCCTCCAGGCTTCATCTCAAGCGATGACTCACAACTTCGCCCGCCCGCACAACGGCCACCTAGGACGCGACGGGCGGCTTCTTACTGGTTCTCGCAGTAAATTCATCATACACTATGGCCCTTCTCCATGGGAAGTCAACGTTGTCTCGTCCCTTCTGATCGCGGTTACGCGGTGAAGGCAGAGTTCTTTGCCAATTCACAAATCTCTCCAGATCCCATACCATGACCTGGCCGAGGGTACACAGTGCGCTCTCGGACCCTCGGTTTTAGCACAGGAACGACCCTTGGTTTCCCTTGAGAATTCTCAAATACATGTAGTCCTACTTATCGGTCGTGCAGCACCAATGCACAACGTGCTCTAACGATAAGAACAAACTACAACACGTTGCCCCCCAATCATGGGAGCAGGATATCGATGGTAAGGTGCCATAAAAGGGCGCTTCGTTCTCTTCAAAAACTCACAGCGCGGTGGCCACTCAGATAGATCGGCGGCGCTCCCATATCATGATCCCATCTTCTGTGAAAAGGTCCGGTACGTTATAATCACCTTGACACGAACCAGTCAACGAAGGCGCTTTCTTGCTTCCTGGACCCGTCATGATGACTGTCCGTCGTTGGCTTGCCTTAGCATCTGTCGCCATGCTCGCCAATGGCGGGCCAGTGCAACTAGCGAACTTGCAACTCCCATCCAGCGCCGCTGCTCACCAGCGGGCTGTGGTGGATCTCTTTAACGTGTCCTACACTGCGTACAAGTCAGTTTTCTTTTGGATGCAGCTTACCACAGTTCTCACTTGCGGTGTAGGAAGTATGCTTGGGGTCATGACGATCTGCTTCCGGTCTCAGAGTCGTATTACGATGGTCTGAACGGGTGGGGCGCATCCATTTCGGACGCTTTGGACACCATGGTTCGCGTCCCATCTAGGCTACCGTGTTCTGAGTGCCTCATATGTGCTTGCGCCCACAGTGGCTTATGGGCTTAGATGACTGGTTCGAGGAAGCAGTCGACCATGTCGGGACAGTGGACTTTAGCCTCTCGCGAACAAATGACACCGTCAGGTAGAGCGCCACTATACGCCATGAACAGAAGGTTCTGACGCCCTTCCAGTCTATTTGAAACGACGATCCGTCATGTTGGAGGGCTTTTGAGTGCCTATGAACTCTCTGGGCAAAAATATTATATATTGGTCCAGAAAGCGGAGCAAGTCGCTCAGCAATTGTCGTATGCATTTACCGGGGCAGGTACCTTTCGGTGATCAGGTCTTAAACGGCTTGACGTAAATGCGATGCACAGAATAATTCGATCCCGTATCCCTATATCAACTTTACTGATCACACGCCCGTCGACGAAACGGTGAGTTTCGATGGCAACCTTGTGTATGCTTGACTTACTGACGAGTCTCGTAGTCAAACATTGCCGAAGCCGGTACTGTACGTTACTCATACCTACTCCGAAAGCGACACAGTGAAACTTTCTCTCTTTACCAATATGTAGCTCACCTTGGAGTGGAATCGCCTAAGGTGAGTACTGGATCCTTGCGAATGCTTGCATCTAAACCACAGGCTAGCCTGTACACCGGCAACGATACTTACCGCCAACTTGCCGAGAAGTCGGTGCAGCACATGGTCAACATGGTAATGTCCTAAAAACGGTCTTCCAAACAGTGCATCGCCTTTTAATATCCTGATGCCGTAGCCAAAGGTGTTACCAGGGATGCCTGCCCAGTCCATTGATCCTTCGACCGGAAATTCAGTTGGTTCCTACGTGGTGCGTGACCCATCTTGTGATTATTTTATACAGGTTACCAACTAGATGTAGACATGGGGCGCAGGATGCGACTCGTTCTACGAGTACTTGATCAAGTATTCTCGTCTTACCAACACCAATGATACTTCATATCACCGAGTGTCACCCTTTCAGAGCGTCAACGGCCAAGGACGTCTACGGTTCTACTGCTTAAATGCTCACTGGACCCACTCCGGACGACAGCATGGATCTAGTATTAGGGGGTCGGAATAAACCAAGAAAGCTTTGTAGTAGATGAATAAGCTCGCTTGTAACACACCTTGGGGAATCCACGGTTGTCTCTCGGGCAGGGTATGGTATGCAAGCGGTCTCTGTTTTCATTACGGCAAACAAGGGTAACGCATGCGGCGGTACGTCATTCATCCGTCGTCGCGAGCACGGTAAAGAGGATGCGAGACGACGACAAGTGCAGGAGACGCACGCCGGCCTTGGACTACTGGAAAAGACGTCATGGAGTTCGTCTAGCGGGAAGGGGGAGGGAAAACTCGCCGTACCGAACTGATCAATGCGATCCAAAGCGTGAGCACGGGGGCCGCGAAGAACGGGAAGGCGACATTAGGGGGAATTTTTGCTGAGGACAAGTGGGGGTGGTGTGCCCCTACCTCATACCCGTTAAGCTAGACAGCGTGCTTCATGCAAGTGGCGAGTCAGTTCATTGACTTTACCGACACTAGTCACGATCCTTCTTCAGGACGCAGCGGCGAAAACAGGAAACGAAGAATAGACCTCGAGGAGCAAAAGCGTAAGAGTAGGATGGCGTAACCGGGAACGATCGCTGCTGTGTGGGGTAGGCTCCCTGTGTATGTACAGTGTCTCCAGGCGAAACAGCCGAGCATATCCCAACTTGAAGTTTGCGTGTGTCAGAGGTCTATGTTCGACAACACGTCACTTCCGTTAAGCCATTCGTCTTTGCTCGATGTTGATGAAATGACCCGCGCACGTCGCCCGTCCTGGCCACCGCCAACCACAGTGGGGGTGTGACTTCGAGAATGGATCTGAGACGTACTTCGAGAGGTTGGGAGAGCGACCATAAGCAACAGTCGGTGACACTGCACAGAAGGGACGCTCTTGCATGTTCCTGGTGATGAGTGGTGTTCCCGTGTATCACATTGAAAAGGAATATGGGTAGGGAAGGATAGAGCGAACTGAGCATGAACAATGTTACCCTCCCTACGATCAACCTGTACTTGACGACGACCCCCTCCCTTCGGATACAGATGGCGGCTCGCGCAACGGATTCTCTTGTCGAGCCTGCTCAAGCAAATCCCCGAGACCTCGATCTCGCACGGCTTTCTGCGAGCAAGTCAATTTCAGCCAACTAGACGAGAAATCGAAGCAGTCCTGGGACGAGCAGAACGTCATACACAGAACGAGAGACTCACCTGCACGCACTCCTTGTATTGAGCCCAGACAGCCCCACATTTTTGCTCGAATTCCTCCGACTTTTTCTTGGCGTACTCGTTCCGCTGGCCATGCGGGACGCTCTTAGAGTGTGCAATGGCAGGCTCGAGATAACCTTCGAACCACGTATTGAAGCACGCGTCATATGCTTGCTTGAGGGGTGTACATTCGGGTGAGAGTGACTGCGCCATAGCAATGTTCTTGGTCCTTGGAGACCTTGGGGGTTAGGAGACGATGAGTGGGCATGCGCGCCCCCGCGGCTGGCTTACATCACAACGCTTACAAGGTATACAACGCATTATAGAGCGAGATGACAGCGATGCTAGGCTAGATATGTACACGACACTCCACCGCGCACAGCAAACTCAGCGGCCTCTCGAGTACGGATGAAATCGACCTTTTTTTCGGTCCCCTCTGTCCTCTGGGAGACGCGTGGGCTGCAGCGGAGGCGCCTTGGAAGATGTAAATGCGATCTGTGAACGCTTCGACTGTGCTGCAGACGCTTGTTCAGACCGCACTTTTTGTAGTTCGGCTTTGAGGGTACATATTTCCGAGTAAAAGAGCCGTCATTGAGCGCAACCACACAAAAGGGCGGTGACGGGCATGAACGCGAGTCGAATGAAACTACAATGCACCACGTACCGATGCGATCTGAAAACCATTCGGGTTCTACGTCATTTGGGTCCCAGATACTAGTCGGAAAATTCGTCGTTCGTTCATCGACGTCGACGAAGTCGACCAGCGTAGCATAAAGGTGAGGGTTCCGGAACGATCGGTTTGACATGAGAGAATCGTTAAAGTGTCTAGGATTCACGGGGTCGCGCTTCAACGAAAGGAACTGGGCTACTTTTGCCTACGACGGGTGTGAGCGGTCGAGTAAAGCAACGCGTAAAGAGCCATCCTACTTGAATGGCTGGATCACACGGTGCCGTGGATTCGGCGGGTATTCCCCAGTCTACCACGCCTGGTATTGATGGTGGTCTCAAGAGCTCGCGAATCCGTGTTAGTTCATGGTCTTCGGAGGAACTCGAGGCGGAGGGTAAGTCTTTCAAATATTCTTCGGGTGTAAACGGTGGCCCAGCTGATTGAGATCGTTCCGTCACAATGTCATCGGATACGTGTGCTCGAGGATGGCTCTTCGTAGCTGGTGGTCGACGAATGATGACTTGGGATTTTGGTAATAGTCGAGCTAAACAACAACTGCTCAGGAGCATGAGCGGGGCGAATCAGGTAGGACGTACCATCTGAAGATGAAGCAGAGAGACCCTTTAGTGGCTTATCCTATTCCCAAACAGAAACATAGCCAGCAACGAGGGAAACGCTTGGACAAAATCCGGCAGGGAGACTCTTACATGGTTATTAGCCAGGGC
>JBBPMW010001350.1:0-10404 GCA_038090535.1 Tylopilus alboater | reverse complement strand
CAATGCACTGACAATCCCACGTGACTTGTCAAGCTGAGTAAGCTGAGGCTAAGCTCGGCAGATTGGTCATGCGCAGGGGTCGTGATCCGGGTGGCGAGCCGAGAAACTCGGAAGGGGGACCCTGGCGTGAAGCAACGGCACAACTTGAACGCGCACCGATCAGCGTGCCAGTGTGTTGTTCCGTCGTCCACGCTGTCTCCCGCCCGGTCTCCCCGTCCCCACCCATTCACGCTCTCTGCCCATCCGTCCATCGACGCTCTATGCCCGTGCTGGGCCGTGCAGGGGCAACGAGTCGACAATGCAATACGCACGATCAGCGTGCGTATTCCGTCGTTGCCCTCGTCTTTTTGCGCCGTCCCATTCATGCCGACCTACAAGTTTTGCACCCATACCCTCGATGGGTACGGGTACGGGTACGCCTGTCTTATTATATGTTGTCATCATGCCAGTACATGTCTAGTTACAGACTACTTACCGACCTAGTCAAGACTCGTTCGCGATAGTATAATATACATCATTTTTTTTCTGTCATTCGCGTCGTCTCTCGCTCGGGCGCTGCTCTCGCACAGCGACTTTCGACCTTGGCGAAAATCTCCCCCCTCGATTCACAGCCACCATAGGTCGATAGGTCGCCGATTGGCCTGATTGGCCGTTGGTCACCCCTGCGCATGGCCAGGCTCCCGGTAAACTCTGAGTTGACCCTAAGACCAAGTTCGACCTTGGCTTCAAGAAACCCATTTACACAAAGACTGGCGATACAAGTAAATACAAAACTCGTTCCTCGAGTACATAACAGAACAAACCACTTTCCAACCGTTAAGTTTCAAGAGCAGAAAGCCGCAGACCTCATTTGAAGTTGTATTTGACTCTTGCTCTCCACTCGACAAGGGTCGGCCAGATCCAGTACAAAAGATGTCCTGCTCTGAAATACAACGGTGTAAACACTACCTTTTTACCCGTGTCAATGGCACGAATGCATCGGTCCGCTACGAACTCGCGTTTTAGGCCATGCTTGTTTGGGTCAGATTCGCGGATCACGGGATCGGAAATACCGGGAGGATTGTCGACTGCAGAGGTGCGGAAAGCACCCTCGATGGTTCCCGGGAGGAAGAATGTAAAGCTAATAGAAGGGTGCTCGATGGACAGCGCTTGATAGAGCAGCAGTGATGCAGATTTTGTAGCGGCATATAGCGAGCGTGTCGGCGCGGGAATCAGTGCCGCTACGCTCGACAGCAAAAGTACAGACGGCGACGAGGAAGTATACGAGAGTAGGGGAATCTGTTTATATATTTCGTCAGGGTATTTCTCAGAACCATGTACAAGATCTTACGAATGTGATGGCAGCAATGTAGGGACTGATGAAGTTGCCATTCACTGCAGCCGTAGCAGCGTTCACGGCATGTTGAACGCCCTCCGGACTAGCTTGAGCGCCGACAATGTCTGGTACAGACATGTCTACGCCTGCAACGGACATGAGTGGCTGGAGAGCGGAAACCCCCGCGGTGAGGATGAGGGTGTCCAGTCCACGCCATACTATAGACAGGCATAAGCAGCATACAGTGCGTCACCTCGATCCACTACTGACCTTTCTGCAGCGTTTCGCGCAACTGAATCATATCTTGCACATTCCCGCAATCCCCTCTAATGCCCAGCACGCGGTCTTTGAAACCCTCTCGTTCGGAGAGCTCCATGCATTCCTGCGCCACATCGTCCAGCTTGGGTTGTCGCCTACCTACTATGCACACGTAGGCGCCACGAGAAGCGTATTTATGAGCCAATGTTCGGCCCACACCACTCGTTGCGCCGAGGATCAGCACACGCTCGCTTTTGGGGGGGATTTTGGACGTCCGTCGCGATCGGAGAGACTGGAGGAGGTAGAGTGTCGAAAGGCCGACAGCCAGGACTCCAGCTGCTGTGGATAGTGGTGAGTTTGGAGCACTTCGAAGGACTTCATTTAGTGTCTTCGAAAACATGGTAGCCTAGCTCATTTGAAGCTAGCTGGCTTGTCGTGAGTCGGTTCGGTTGATTATGTAAACACTTAAACAGTCTCATCCAGCTCCGAGCATTGTCTCATTCCGACTCGGATCGCCTACTTTTCACTCTTTGACAAGTTACAGGATCGAGATTCAAAATATTGTCCACCGAACTCGCAGAGATGCTTCAACATTGATATCACTGCAGTTGATTCGGACGCCCAAATCTTGATTACTTTCACTTAGTCAAGTTGACACCCTAGCGGGCTTTGCAAAGGTGTTGTGGAGCAGGTCGTCAGGGTGGAAGAGGCCGTGATGAAAGAGTGGAGTTTGGTTTTCGTAACACGTGACGACGACGCGTCGACATACGGCAGCCACCTCGGGTGTTCCAATGCAAATATGATACGGCTAATTGCCGACAAAGGTCAACGGCATCGTGGAATGCACTGGCAGCCACAGAGGTTCCTCCGAACAAAATCGCACCCGCTGCGGGCGGCGCCGCGTCTCTGCGCATGCCATCCCTCCTCTAGAACTCGCCCACCTGTACCTTGGCTCAGTGTCGTGGGTGTTCTAACAGCGCCGGGAACGACGTTCAATCCCTCTCAAAAATGTTCTTTTCTGTTCTTCTTTTACTGGCTTTCATTGGTTTCTTTCCCCTGCAATCGTCGGCCGCTGATGCGCAGAATTGGAGATCACGCTCCATTTACCAGGCATGTTGGATACCGCTTTTGTTCGGTGGTTGAACTCAACGATGTTGTAGGTCATGACGGATAGGTTTGCCCTCCAGGATGTCAGCGACGGTACCGCGCACAATGTTCCTTGCAATACCGCTGCCCTTCAGTACTGTGGTGGTACTTGGAGAGGTATCGTTGATCATCTCGATTACATCCAAGGCATGGGTTTTGATGCCATTTGGATCTCACCACCATTTGCCAACATCGAAGGGCAGACCCCGATGGGCGAGGCTTATCACGGGTGCGTTCGCGGCGTCGTCGTTCCCCTCAACGCCTATGTTGACGTATACCTGCACAGTTATTGGCCCCAGGATCTGACCTCACTCAATCCACACTTTGGAACAGCCAAGGACCTGAAGAACCTCAGCGACTCCCTCCACGCGCGAGGGATGTACCTCATGCTCGATATCGTCGTCAATCACATGGTGTCCCGTCGTCTTTTCAATATCACTGCTGTACAACTTGCGATGAATAATTCCACTACGCCTGTCAGAAACACCACCTCAGTCTACCCTTTCACCGATCTCTCGGATTTCCACCCAGTCTGCTGGATCACGGATTACAACAACCAAACCGAGGTGGAACAGTGTTGGCTCGGGAACGAGAGTATGCCATGGGCCGATGTGGATACAGAAAGCCCAGAGGTCATTAGAGCGCTGAACAATTGGATCGTGGACGTGATTGCAGACTTTAAGGTCGATGGTCTGAGGTTGAGTACAGTCAAGTTTGTTTCAAGGGATTTTTGGGACACCTTCACGACTCAGGCGGAGATTTTCACTCTGGGAGAGGTATGTCGTGTTTGGAACCAAAGAAAGGTAACTGAGATTTTGGTTAGGTGTATTCAGTCGAGGTCGATTATACTAGCCCCTATACCGGTGAGTCGAAGGCCTTGATCGCCGACGCGGAATGGCCCGTTGATGTTATGAAAGGTGTGATGAGCGCTGTGCTGGATTACCCTACCTGGTTCGAACTTGTGCCCGCGTTTACGTCACCGGAAGGTGACTTTAATGCGTTAAAAAACATCGTTCAGCAATCGCAGGACGCATACACTAGTGGAGCCTTCATGACGGGGTCGTTTCTGGAGAACCACGATCAACCCCGCTTCGGCTCGCTGACCAGCGATCCCGCGGTGCGAGCAACTCTGAATCCTAGTCCAAGCGGTCAACTAACATGCCGAGCACAGCTTCGAGCGAATGCCATTGTCTGGCCATTTATTCACGACGGCATCCCCACGCTTTATTATGGTAAGCTCCAACTTTGTTACAAGGCAAGGTTTTCTATTCACGTGGCGTCAGGTCAGGAACAAGGCCTTTCTGGAGGCCAAACTCCGAACAATCATGAAGCGTAGGTTTCCGGTAGCACCCACAACGGTAATGCTAAGTTCAATCGTAGACTCTGGCATACCCGATATAATCCAGAGCATCCTCTCTATATGATGGTCACAGCCCTAAATCAAGCTCGTAAGGCAGCAATCACCTCCGAAAAGTATTTCTTGACGACGCCGGTCAGTTATCTCCCAAACGAGGACAGCCGAGGAAGGTGGTTGATTATTTTGACCTAATCAGATGCAGTTCCTGGACGCTAATTCGTCCAACACGATCGTGGTTTCAAAACCACCCTTGCTCGCACTCCTGACTAATATTGGTAGCCAGCGGACGAGTTCCGCGAGATGGAATGTGACGCATCCGGTGTTCAAGGGCAGACAACAACTCGTAGACGTGCTGACCTGCCGTAAATTTCTAGCGGGGGAGAACGGTGGTGTATTGATCCAATCGGATGAAGGGATGCCAAAGGTATGATCAAGGTGCTTGTGGTGAAGACGTAATTTGACGCTAATTTTGCACGACCGCGCCATCACTTCACTACTCAAAATGTTGTTTGGACAGGTACTCATGCCAGCGACATCGCTCAAAGGCACAAGCTTGTGTCCGCAGAGCGCAGACGTCGGAAGTGGTGAAATTGGCAATGTGGTGTCGTGGATGGCCGTCCTTGCGTCAATGGTTATCCTCGCGGTTGCCAACTTTGCCTAAGGCATTCGGGCTGAGCCACTTCGAGTCAGCGCGACACCTTTCTTTCTCCACCAGGCACTGCCTACGTTCCTATTACCTCTGAATCCGTTATTAGACATGCAGCTGAACTAGTCTGGGAAGTATCATAGATCGACTCCGCTCCTTTGTGCGCGAAGTTAACTATATCACTATGCTATCGATTGGTTAATTTCGACGGTCGGCTGTCACTCGGCAGTCGCGCACTAGTTCTTGCTTGGATTGCTACATAGCCCTGTCTTTTCCACTTACCTGTTTTCGTTTGTTGAAAGTGCGGCCGTAGCTCGATTAACTTACTAATGATTAATGAGCCACCTGAGTAAACAAGTTACCAAGCGGCTTAGTATTGCGTCACCTGAGCGCCACAGCCCCCTTCCCTTACGAGCGGACAACTCAACTCGAATCCACCATGGCTGTCAGATCTCCACAGGACATCTATGCAAGACATGTATCATCTTCTCGTGGCTACCCTATGTGGACCCCCGAGCCAAGCAGCCAGCTCTTATCTTATCGACGTGAAGGACTCAGGATTGGGGACGTTGGCGTCGTCGTGCCCGAGAACGGCAACTTTGACGTCTTTTTCAACCTCTGCCTACCCAAGGACCATTCTTTCCACCAGGTCACCGGCGTTCCAGACGGTTTCAATCCCATCGAATTAAACGATGCGGACATAAAGACTGTTCCAAACGTAGAAAGCGCCGGTCAGGTCTTGACGGCCTCCTCCGTAACGAGAGTCGGGAATGACGGAGCTCCTACCAGTTGCGAGTTGCCACAGAGGTGCGTTCGTTTCGTTTGCTGTAAAAGAATAATTCCCCCATACTAACCGAACATTGGATAGGCTCGGCCAGTCAGGTGTCACACGTTACACGTTCAACATGTCGTCGAACGAAGGAGCAGTTCTTATCCTCCCTGAAGGCGCCGACCGCCATGACATCCGAGACCCTGGACCTTTCTTCGAGCAGGCATCTCGCCACGCCGCGGCTTGGTACCGTTTCGCAGAGGAGAATCTCGGTCGGATCATCAGTCATGACTCTATCTACGTCATAACAGGCTTCCACAAGGCCCGTTCTTGGGGCCTCGCTGGATACCAAAACGAACACGGAAACGGTGACTTTCCGGCTCGCTTCACTATCGGGGGGCGCGAGGGCGGGAACGTGGCGGCAGGTTATAGTTGGGAGACGACGCGGAGCATGGATTGGCGTGTCGGTCCCTATGACGGTCTTGGCATCCCGAACCAGTCCGTTTTCATCCGTGGATTCAAGGTTGCGCTGAGGAGTGCGGTGCAAGGCGTACCCCAAAGATGGGTCAGCTTCCAGCCGAGTCCTAATGTTCGATCCAATCGTAGATCTTCCTCTGGCGACTCATGGCTGTCCAACGTTTGGAGAGGTATTTCGAAGTCTATCGGGGTGTCGAATGAAGGGGCCGACCGCAGCGCGGGATCACACTCGCATGAAGACGTAGGTGTGCGTATCGAGATCCAGCGTATACCAGAGATTTTACCGGTAGGGGCTCGATCATTTGAGCGCGCGACGTTGAAGTTCTAAAGGGATTATTAGGTTTTCCACCCCTCGGACGTCATCAATCAATATATACTCCAGAAGGTATGCTTGTGAGATTGGTATTAGGGACATAGTGAAGGATACACACTTTCACAGGAACCATCAGCAAAGGTGGCGATCACACATGACAGCGACTGGGGCTCACTTCTCGACAAGGTCAGCGGTCGTCTCACAAGAATTCTTACTTCAAGCGTTGACCTGCCCGCATGTTTCAGAAGTTACTCAAGCCCGAAGCGCTCATGGAGGACGAACTTCTGATCACGGCCGTGTCTGAAAGGTACGCCATAGTCTCACGAAACGGTAAGCGTTCTAGCTACGTATTATAGTTACAACTAACATTATTTAGGTGTAGCGTATTTGCAGAGCAAGAGGTCTGTTTCGGCTATTTATGTTGAGCTTGACTAACCCGGTCTAATTTTTCATAGTGGATTGGATAATTCCGCCGGTGCGACTACACATGACTCCCCAATAACAGAGGCTGCACAGCTTAGCCATCCTGAGGCTCTCACCATAGTATCTGAGAGCAATCATCGTTGTACTGACGGGACTGCCTCGAAATCAATAGCTTCCGAGAGGTATGTGATTAAAAATTATGTGTAACCATCTCTCATCATGTGTTCAACCCTCATACTTCACTACCACCCAGTGTGTCTGCGGATGTACAGAGGTTGGTACTTGAGCCAATCTTCACCCACATTTCCATTGATTCTTTTTGATCAACAGTATTCCTTCTAAATTTGCGGCTTCGAGTCCCGCGTCGCCAGAGTCTCTCCGTCCCATTAAGATCATCGTCATGTCTGATTATGTACGTTAACATGTTTCTTTTTCCTGTTTAGCTTCTGCATTGTTTCCTCACAATCATCTTTGAGTAGATTTGCGGTTTCTGTTACGTTTGCGACAAAATTCTTCGTGATGCAATTGAAGCCTGTCGGGATCTGCCCGTCCGCTTCGATGTGGAATCCCGACCCTTTACTCTTGTGAACCCATCGGCTCTTCCTGCCGCGAACCCGAATCAGGTCATATACCGCAACGCTTATGTCGCGAAGAGGTTTGGCAAGGAGCAAGCAGAGATGAAGCTGAAGGCGTTGAACGAGTTTGCACAGAAAGCAGATCTACAACTGTCAGTGTCTCACGTGATCATTATTATTTCTTTCTGACATCTCGATTATCCAGTGCGGAGGATAGCATTATCTGTTCGACTGTTCAGGCGCACAGGCTGTCCGCGAAAGCGTACCGGGATGGTGGCCAGGCCCTGCAAGATAGGCTTAACTCGTTCATTTTCGATGCGTGCTTTGCAAAAGGGGCAAACCTTAGTGACGAAGATGTGCTGGTCGATGCTGCTGTCAGCGTCGGTCTTATGAACAAGGAGGAGGTCTGTTTATCCGTAGCTCGACGATGGCCCATCTGACTAATTTGCGGATACTCAAGGCAACACAGTTTTTGCGGTCCACAGA
The DNA here is from genome assembly GCA_038090535.1 of Tylopilus alboater. Taxonomy (NCBI): domain Eukaryota; kingdom Fungi; phylum Basidiomycota; class Agaricomycetes; order Boletales; family Boletaceae; genus Tylopilus; species Tylopilus alboater. Next base: position 2,639 of record JBBPMW010001350.1, on the reverse strand, counting down.
ATATCTAGATTGTGTGGAGAAGATGGTTGAAGCTGCGAGAACTCAAGGTATCAGTGGCGTACCGTTCGTCATTATCGACGGCAAGTGGGCCGTGAACGGCCTTCAGCCAAAGGAATGCTTTATTCAGGTAAGCTAGTCTATCAACTCTTTGTTCTGACGCGATCGCTAACAAACACCCTCACCCTAGATCTTCCATAAGCTAGCTCATCTACCTGCTCCTTCGACTGTTTCAGGGAAAAGCTCCGTGCTCGGAGTCCAGTGAGTTATGGGATGGCGCATGTGGAGCGGCACTGTGGTTTCTGTTTTCTCCCTGGCAGGCGAATTTTCGAGCATCCAATTGTCGCATAGATATGCAGGTGTCATAATAGCGGGCTGAGCCTTGTATTTTAGTTTGTGCCAATGTTTCTGTAATTTCTCCACTATCAGTTTGGGCGTGGGCGCGGGCCAAGGGGACGGCTGGGTCGTGACCGCACAAATTGCTGTCTAGGTAGCATCAAGGGAGCGGTGGCGGGAGGGGAGGCATGTGAGGCAGAACTCTCGGCATTTCCTGCCTCGGTTGAGTCCAAGCCACACCGGCGACGTACTGGCGACAGTGAAGGGTTAACGTATTCATCAGAGCTCTCAGCACTTTCCTCCTCTGTGGAGGACGAGTTACGTCGAGAGAATGACAGCGACGGCGGAAGATCGGAAGCAGGCAGAGGGGCGCCGAGGTGTAGAACCCAGTCCCCCTCCGAGTTCATCGTCAAGCCATGGAAGATTGTGTGGTGCAACAACACGTCCACCCGCTTCCACCCCAGCGACCGTTCGATCCGTGGACTCCCAAGCACGAGATTGCGTATGCGGAAAGCTTTCCACATGCTCCCCGATTTGTAACGCGCCACAGCTCTCCTAGTGTGAGCTGTCGATTGAAGCTATCGTATATCGCCTCGAAAACGTCTCGGCAGCGTATACCCTTTTGGTTGTCGACATCGATGGTCCATCTGAATGGCCGCTGCTCGAAGACAATCCTCATCTTGATGATGGGTTCATCGGATGCTGGTTCATCAAGGTCCTCGTCCGTTAGCGCCTCCCGAACATTATTACTGTATTGATAGCACATCCGGTCCACGGGAAAAATTATATCAAATCGAAGTTGGTGTTTTGATGTTCGGGGGTTGTATGGCAGTAGCAGCCAATGGATGCCTAATGAGTGGGTGAACGCTGGAACTACAATAAAGATTGATGATGCATTTAGTAGCTGGTACCTACCACCAAGTGATCCAGGCAATATATGTGATTTCTCTGCTACGTCCGTAGACTTGGGGTGATCCAGGCTGTCTGTCTTATACTCTGGTGGCGGGGCCTCCTCATACGAGGGTGGATTCAGGTTTCTGTCATGATTCCCTTGCCCTCTGGCCGACAGGAACCCAGGAGGTTGATCGGTCGTCTTGGAGGTCTCGACCTTGCTCGAACTGACGAACCATGTCATGGGTCAAAGCAAACAAGAATAGCGTTTTACCACGCACGCTGTTGTGGATGATAGCGACGTCACATCACTTTGAGCCTCAGGAAGTTGATGATCGATGATTACCAGATCCAAAAAATTTGGATGGACAGGGTGATTCGAGTCCGTTCTAAGAAGATTATTAGTAGACAGGTTTTCTTGCACGACTCCTTCAAGTTGCTTTTCTTGAATTGGCTCGTCTTTGTGACCTGCGTCTGTAGCGAGGACCTGATAGGCTTGGCGTACTTTGTATGGGACCTTGGGAATCCACCCCTTGGACTGCGTGTCTGGGGCCACTGGGGCCTGGTGTTCACGGATGGTTTCATATCTATCCGTGGTTGTACTCGTCATATTGTTGTCATTAGCGACTGTACCACTATCCGTGGATGGTGAACACTTATCAGTTTCTAATCACAGAAAGACTAACCTTTTTCCTTGCAAGAACACAACACCTAACAATCATGAGTAGTTGTAATGTAATTGTGACAAAGTATGTACCTTCCTGTGAGACTACATGAAAATTGCTTGTTACAACTGCTTCCACTTGGAAAGATTTTGCTTGCACAAAGTCTTCAGGCTTCAATTGTCCCTGTAATACAATGAAGACCTGGTATTCGAACAATACATGATAGACAATACCTCATCGAGGAGTGTAATCCAGTCATCGTCATGGGTAACTGCTACGTTCGCAGAAGCTTCCTGCAATGGTTGGGGTCAAGAACAATTTGTGCATTATAGTGCGAGAGTGACCTTTTCCAATAGATACTGATTGATAATATCAGAGGGATGGAACATCTAGCATTGCACTCAGAACGCACGAACACGTTAGTCTGTGAACACTACAAAGGGGACACGGACCTCTGATAATTCCGGCATGGGCTGAATCACTACATGCTTCCCCGCATTACTCGGGACTCCACGACTCAGATAGTCGTCAGTAGCTAGGTTGGTGATCGGTTCGGTGACCACCTCGTCTCGCATGTCCATTCCAGAGCCGTTACCTCTCGATAATCCCTTCCAAATGTTTGACGTCCAGGAATCACATTTGACAAAACGGGAGAGCATCCCATGCTTTGAACTAGTACTCGGGGCACTCGTCTTGACTTCGATCCGCTTTTTACCTAGAAAGCCCGTCCGCAATGCAACTTTGAATCCT
>JBBPMW010001349.1:0-10405 GCA_038090535.1 Tylopilus alboater | reverse complement strand
CTACAATAGCGGAATTGGGGCAAATATTCACACAATTGGCGCATATGGTGGCAGAACAACGCGAAACGGTGCAACGGATCGATGCTGACACGATAGATATCGCGTCGAATGTCAGTGGAGCTCAGAGAGAATTACTTAAGTACTACGCCAGTATATCCAGTAATCGCTGGTTGATGCTTAAGGTTTTTGGTGTGTTGATTGTTTTCGTGAGTCTCCCTTTTCACTCTTTCAAGGGATGTGACTGACGGCGTATCCAGTTCCTCGTATTTATTCTTGTTTCATAAGGCGGACGTTGAGCACCACGCCGCTGGCTACTATCACTGGACTAATTCGCAGCACATAATGGACATTTAATGACATTAACCGAGACCATCCACGATCGTCCACGGTTCTATCCTACTGGTATAGCGTTCACTCCCGTTCGGAATTCCTTGGCCGAAGACCTTCGTTTTTTAGAGCCCTTCTGGTGCTTCTGACCTCCTCGGTGAGTCTCTTTTTCCTCGACATCACCAACTGTCCAAGTTCGCAAGCGAACATGGGTTTGCTCCGCACCAGATGTGGCCGAGAAACGCTGGGTACTACCAGATTGTCCGTCCACCTCGGGATCTTGCCGCTTTCGCTATGAGATCAGATAAGTTACGCGAAATCAACTATATGGCTTGGCACACCCGTTGTCCTTCTAGCTCCTTATTACGCTCCTTGAGTTTCTTCGTACGAGCTAAGCCTTTTCCACCCCCGCCAGCAGTCAATTCAACGTTGATCTGGCGTCCGTCAAGTTTTGAATGGTGAAGCTTGAGCGCCTGCTGAAGCGCACCGCGATGCTTGAATTCCAAGAAAGCGCAACCTTTGGATTTCGTGACAGTCTTCGTGGGTGATTTGGTAGATGATTTAGGTGTTAGTAGTCGTACAGTGGGCGGCGGAACTTTGGAGACGTGAACATCCCACTTCAACAAAATCATATCAACACACCGCATATTGAAAAATGTGCTTGGATGGCCTCGGAGGTCGTGGTATATTTGAGATTACCTGGCGACGAGTGAGGGAAACCATGAAGGATCGACAAGAAATATCGTACCAAGAAAAAGAATGAATCTTTGTTTCGTCTTCTCGCTCTCCCTCCCCGTCTCTCCAGCTTCGCCATGATCCTCTACAGGTATTCGCATATCGTCGGGAGGACTTCCGTCAGATCCTTTTCTTCGCTTTGGTCTCGGTTCGTCTAACTCGGGGGATCTCTTCGCTTCTTCACCAGCTTTCTTTCTTTTCTTCCCCACCAGCTGCGTTTCTGCTTCCTCTCCTTCTGAGGCTTTTCCTCTCCCCAGAAAAGTTTCTTCGCTGACTTGATGGTCTTGTCGACCTTGCGTAACAACAACAGGAACCTGATCTTCGAGGCTAGGGACATCGACCTCGACCTCCAAATTGTCAGTAGTACCTAGTGCTTCGTCCTTGAGTTTTCTGTGTTTCCGTTCCCGAAATGCGATCCCTTTCTTCTGGCGCTTTGTGAGCTTTGGTGGGGGTAGCATTGATCGCAAATCGAGTATTATATGTAACGAGTGTACGGGAGCGAATAGTAGCCGGAACTATGTAATAAGATAGCACAGCCAGCCCGGATATGTTTGTGTCCCGGGACACGAACAGGCCGGCACGGTGACAGTGGGGGAACGACCAAGCTCCGATACATATTTTTGTCTGTCCCAAAGACCAGTGACCAGCAATGGAGCCGATCGAGGACGGCCAACAAATACATACCCAATTCCAATAACATTACTTCATGCGACCCCTCGTGACCCGGTTGAGCGGGAGATCCTCCACTGGCAGGACGGTGCTTCGGTGATGCTACTGTGGCGGAGAGGAGCGTGTAGGTCAGCCGAGCGTCAGACCATTCACACCTTCCCCAGCTCCTTCAACATCCCTTTCCTCGCCATCCAACCCTCGTCGATGTCTTGGAATCGGACGCAGTATCGGACTTGCGAGTCCTATCGTGGGACGCAGAATAGGGCTTGAAGAGACGCTCATCGACCCTATTCCAACCTGCCGCGGATTCGAATAGCTGGTGAACGGATATCCGGTGATGGTCGGGGATGACGCCGCCGAACTCGATGCTGTCGCTGGAATGGACAAAGGGATGGGAAGCGAGGGTCTCCCGTTTGGGGTACGAGGGTAGGATAGCGATGGATGAGACTCTCGGAGATAAGATATCGAAGGGGACACCGCTCTTCGTTTTGCCGCGGTAGGGTATGGGTCGTACCGATCGTCAACTGTGTGCACGTGTGAACCTTGTCATTGTCTCTCAAAAGGACACTCACATTTCCGTTTATTTGAGCGGACTGCGCTAGTTGTTGGAGGAGGGGTGTACCGCCACTGCACCGAGGCTGGGGTTGAGGTTATCGATGGTGATGCCAACGGCTAAGAAGAACATGAGCCTAGTGGAAGCACAAGGGACATGGGCCCATACAGCGTCCACATCCATTGCCATTACCATGGGACTCCCCATAAGAGATGTAGGTGGATCATCTCCATTCACACTTTGCGCGGGCGTACAGGGCTTCGCAGCCATATGGTCGCCTTGAGGGTCAAGCACAAATATTGCATCGACGTCGTCGTCGTCGTCGTCATCGCTTGGTGATCCCTCCCTGTGCACCTCTTCATCACCGACCTCTTCTGGGTACCGCCCCCTATCAGATGGTGCGCGTGGTGTACGAGGTTGCAACGGAAGGTCAGAACAGGATGCCAAGAGGCGTTGAAAGGCAGCTTCAGACTTGACTTCATTCTCTTCAGGATGGGACTCGGCCAATAAGTTCAATATTCTTGGGGGTTTCAACTTCGCATTCATTGAGAGAGGCTGGTAAGGTTGGTAAGGGGTTGCGTGTGACGATACTACTCACTGGATACATCAGGCGCCTCGACCCGACTGCAGTGGAGCTGAAAAGTGATTCATTGTCAAGCACGCTTAGATTTCGACTTGATGGTGGAGTCGAGGGGTTCAGAGGCTCCTTGTCATTCTCGTCACGATTTTCTTCCACGTCATTCTCGCATGGCATAACAATGGGAGGTGTTGGATTACCCGAGCTACTTGATGGTGAACTTTCGGTGTGCATACGTTCCCTGTCGCTTTCTGATTCCTCTCCGTTCGTGCTTCCGCGTCTACTTGAAGGCATCGTGAAAGATATGGCAAGCGGACTATAAATGCGCTTTTCTGCATAGTAACTCGATGACTTGGGAAGCAGCGACGGGCGACGAAACCGGAGAAACAATGGGCTAGCGGGGCCGTCATCGGCTAGGGGAGGGGCATTCGTTTTGCTTGAAGGCAGAGCGAATTCCTCTGAGGACGAAGGGAATGAGAGACGGCGAGGAGATTCTGACATGGAATGTATACGACAACAATCGTTGTGGGCGGTCTCGTAGGTGAGTCCGTGAGGCCTTGAGGATGGTGATGGGCCACAAGGTCCATAGGAGTAATTACTGTAGGTACCTGTCACACCCCAAAAATCTTGCCGATAGTGCGCTTATCTTCTGCGGAGAACAAAACCTCTTCTGCATACTAAGTATTTTTGACGGAATTCGTGAATTGGGTTCGACTATGTCGCCCCGTTCACACAACCAGCTCAGAAGACGGCATCGTCTGAATCATCACAGGGAAAATGTTTTGGCGGATATTCGCAGGCCAGGGATGCCTTTCTGATTCGGAAGCATAAAAAGGTGTTATTTGGTAACCGACAGAACTTTTCTGAGCCAGTGGGAGCGATCACAAAAAAAAAATTCACATCTGGGTGATGCAATGTCTTGTACCCTACGATCAAGCCGAAGGCCAAAGAAGATAAGCTGCATAGGACGCGCTTCCAAGAAGCCCTGCAGAGAAATCGGCGGAACTGCATACCGCAAGCAACGGTCTCGCTCACCTAATGTTGACATGTTTGCAATAAAAGCGCCAGGGATTCGCTGGATGATCAGTCAGCCAAAGAGACAAGCTAAAAGGTTAAATCACGTACGTTGAATGGATTTCCCGTTTTGTAACCAAAGGTATAGATGATGCGTCCTACGACGAACGAGCCGCACATCATAGCAGCAGCATGAGGGCACTTTAAGCCGAAAACCAGGGTGCTGCACGTATGTTATGTGAATCGATATGGAAACAAAAGAGTGAAGATGAGCTCACGATATAGTGACGAGTGGCGCAACCTCGAGCGTATTGTGATGGGCGCCTTGAGGGGGTAAATCAGCACGTTGGGTGATAGAAAGACGGAAGACAGCGAACGTTGGGTGCAGTTGAATTGCATGGCTGTTGGACTTTCCTTGACCTGCTCTTGCTCAGCATATACTATGTACATGGTGTCAGAGTGAACGGCTGACTAGACCAAGAGTGTTGTACGCACTCTGTGGATACGCGATTCCGGCGCGCATACGAGCCCTGCTTACGAGCACTGTCTGCCAGACAAGGAGCCAGCCCAGTGAAAGGAGAGATGCGGGAACATAGCCGAATCTGGGAGAACGATGTGAATTTTTGAGTGTAAAAAACGAAGGGAAGAGAATACCCGTTTGGAAGGACGATTTGGGTGGACATGAGGCGGGTCAACTCGGTGTGAGTTCGGTTTTACAGATGGGTCTTTTATACCATTGGAGGGGTACGTCATGATCAGTGATCACAGTCCCACGGAAACATGCTTCGGCGAGATACGGTACGGACGTGGTCTGATTTGGATAAATTGAGAACAAAGTTTAGTCACGCTGCGTTGCCAAGAGAGGTTCTGTGTTACCTTGCAATGGGTACTAGATATTGGATACTGGCTCAACTGATCTGCACGCGCAAAATCACCCGAAGGAAAGAGGATTCCTCTCCATTTGGAAGGAGCTGCCACTTGAAGTCTTTCTGACACCGCTTAGATGCTCACATCGACATCAGCCAATGAGAGGGCTCAGCGCTCGGTCGCTGCATGAAGAATTGGCCGTTCATTGTTATCCCTGATGATAGCGCATCACATTAAACCTTTTGTTCAGGGCCGAGGCTTGATGATCTACTACGCCTGTGGGTCATAATTACTCAGCGTATAAGTTCAGGTTTTCTGTCCGGTAGTCATCTTGATATTGATCGACCTAATGAGGTGAGATGGTTCATAACTGGGCAGAGAGAACTATTGATACCAGCTGACTCTATCTTGTTCCCTGTAGGCAAAAAAAAGGACAAATTACATACCGAAATAGATATCACCGCCGAGTGCCCGCCAGTCCAGACGTATTTAATTCCGGGGCCGCTGCCAGTTTACTCTGAACGCACTCGATGTCTTCAAACCAAGTCGCCGCTGAGCTCTACTACCTGACGGAAGAGCTCAACGCGCGCGAGAAGGTGAATAAAGAGTTGAAACAAGCGAATAGCGCTCTCACCTCTTGTGTCGGGATCTTCGCCCGTGATCTCTTATGTACAGGTTCCGTGATGCAGGTTTCGACCTGCATCTTGCTTGGCAGTTGGTTCGATCCTCGCACGTTCATGTTCAAACGTTCATGACTTGCCCCGGAATTATTTATTTATTTCATGTTTCACATAACCTTAACCCCTGTCTTTCTGATCACGTGATCGACCGATTTGATCAATGCCATGTTCTTTGCATATTTGACCCCATCCCGCAAGTCGAAATGGCCAAACGTTCTGCGATAGACCCATCATCTGATCCGCTGGTCAACACAAAAACTCCCCGTTTCTCAGAAAAGCGTGATGCCCCCCCGTTCGACGACATCGGCGAGTTCGAAGACGCTTGGGAGGACGAGCTCGAGTCAGATGAGGACGCCGTAGATGCAGATGCCCCGGACGGTACGAGCCATAGCACGAATGATCCTGCATCATGCAGCCTTGTAACATATATCTCGTTGTGTCTTTCTATCAGGAATGGAAATCGATGAGGTTCTGCCTGCTGTTGAAGAGTCTGAGGAGCAACCACATCGCCTGGAGGCGTTCATACCTGGCACGCATGTTCTGGCAAAGGACGAAATACTGGAGCCAGACGATTCGGTCTACATCATGCGCCATTCAATGAATGTAACCTGGTCATGCTTGTCCTTCGACGTCTTACGGGATAGCCTTGGCGACGAACGGCAGAGATATCCCGCGACTGCTTATGTCGTCGCCGGAACGCAGGCTTCCAGAACTGATCAAAACGAGTTGTCTGTTTTCAAGATGAGCTCCTTACACCGTACTCAAAGAGATGGAGGTTCGTTGTTTGCATCAGGGCTTTCATAACACATTCGACTCTGATGGCTGCAGATGATGATGACGAAGACGATGATGACGACGACAACGCCCTAGACGAAGATGCTGTTCTCGAGTTTCGCTCCGTACCTCACAATGGCGGTGTCAATCGTGTCCGTTCCCAACCCCTTCCGCCCTCCACACCCTTGGTTCCTGTCTCGCAACCCTACTACACCGCAACTTGGGCCGAATCTGGCAAGGTTCACATATGGGACATCCGGCCGCTCATAGAGTCCCTTGATGTACCTGGATACTCTTGGGAAAAATCACGGACAAATAATCCGACCTTTACAATCAATTCGCATGGACGTGCCGAAGGGTTTGCCATGGACTGGGCCGCGTCAGCGGCAACGAACCCGTCGGCGCTCAGGCTACTCACGGGAGATGTCCATTCAAAAATATATCTTACCACGTCGGCGCCCTCTGGGTTTAATGCTCTCTCGCAGCCTTTCACATCCCATACGTCCAGTGTCGAAGATATCCAATGGAGCCCGTCAGAACCTACTGTCTTCGCATCGTGTTCGGCCGATCATAGCATTCAAATATGGGACGCGCGGAGTAAAGGGCGGAGAAGCGTCACTGGCATCGATCCTGCGCACGAGAGCGATGTGAATGTCATCAGCTGGAACAGGAATACGAACTACTTGTTGATCAGCGGCGGCGATGACGGTGCAATCAAAGTCTGGGATCTGCGGAATGTCAGCAAGCCAGGGTGAGTAGTCCCTCAGATCTCCACACGAAGAGTCGGTTCATCTTTCCTTAGATCACCCCGCCAAGTCCCCAGCCCCGTTGCCGCGTTTGCATGGCATAATGGCCCTATCACCTCGATTGAATGGCATCCGACGGAAGACTCAATATTTGCCGCATCTGGCGCCGATGATCAGGTTACGCTTTGGGACTTGGGGGTTGAACAAGACGACGAAGAAGTTGGTTCATCAATGAATGAGATACGAGAAGGTAGTCGGGAGGTCCCACCACAACTACTCTTCGTGCATCAGGGACAGAGGGATGTGAAGGAAATTCATTGGCACCCTCAGATCCCTGGAACAGTGATCAGCACGGCATTGGATGGTTTCAACATCTTCAAAACGATCTCCGTGTAGGTAAAAAGTGACCCTCCAGCCAGAAAAGTACGCAGCAGATGACTTGAATAATGACAATGGAGTGGCAATGGATGGCGCATCTACATCGTTCTCACACTGATATTACGATACTGCGTAGATGAACTAGGAAGAATGAAGCAACATCCACGTCTAGTCGTCAATACAAACCAGCTCTGTTGTTTCCCCTTGGCGTACGTATCTGCTGAGTGTTAACTCGATGAAGTTCTGCGAAGACATCTCCACTCACTTTGGAGATGTTCTTGTGCAGGATGTCGGTCATCACGGCGTAAACATTTCTAATATCAACGAGGTTCTGGCGAGCGAAGTAAAGTTGCTTCTCGTCGTGCTCTTTCAAGGAGAGCTATGGGTACGATAAGGATTGATTCACAGAAATACACTCGAACACTCACTGTATAATCTTCGATGTTGGGATATTTAATGAGCTTTGAGCATATCTTGGCTCGGGCCAGGTAGTTTTGTCGGACACTGTCACGAATGTTGTATGCACTTTCTTGGGAGCGGAGTAGCTCGCTGAGGACCTCTGGCACGGGAATTGAGGATTTAACTCGCATTACTCCTGGGTACTTACCTTCTTGTATCTGGACACCTATCGATTGTGCGGTCGGTTGGTGCAGCCAACAGAAAATTCCTAGCACATACCAAAATTATCGCCACTAAAACAAGATGATAGATTAGAGAGCCAACAGATGTCATGTCAGACGTAAACCTACTCTTCTATTCTGAGAAAGAGAATCAGTATGTTTACGCTGCGCACTAGATGTATCCAAACGCACTTTGGCATTGTTAAGTTAACCCATAGCTTGACCTTGTCCTGTATCCATCTAAGTATATGGCAAAAGTAGGATGCGTAGCTGACTCACGCAAGAATCGGACAGTTGTGCGCACTCCGCCTTGATAGTTTCTTGCAGCTTCAAGATGTGCTTATTCGCACGGACGAGTTCAGGATACTTTGCATTTGCCATGTCGTTCGCAAACGGGCCGATGCCATCTTCCACGCGCTTCCGCTTCGAGAAAGGGCCATTGGAATCAGGTGAACTAGGTGGTAGATACACCCTCGGATCCGTAGATGTAAGGGCGTGTGACATGCTGTACGGCGAATCTGGGGCATTGGCGCCCTCAATGATGGCCGAAAGCTCGCTGTAGTGGGTCAGTTGATATTAAAGCTGGCCGGGATGGCTCGTACATTGTCTACGCAGTACTTAGCAACCTGGGTCACTAATGCATGCAACGCACTCACTTTGGCTGGGAAAATCCGAAAGACGATGTCTTCTGCGACAGAGGCGACACCCGCTCGGAAGGCCTGGTTTGTGAGTCAGCATATAGAAGTTTGAGTGATAGCATTACTACTCGCTTCCAGCTTTTCAGAGGTCTCCTTTGGCATAGACATGGTAGAGGTACAAGCTGTGGAGAGACGCGCGTGCTTGCAAATCGTAGAATTACCTCATCCGGACATTCACATGTACACTCGGGACACCTTCGTCCACGACCACCAACTCGAGTCCAACATGAGTAATAATCAAGTACGTTCGTTGTCCACCCTACACGGATGATCATTCTCACTTCCTTCAGGATGAGGTCGATGTTATCTCGACGTTGACAGGTTTCTCACTCAACAACGTCCTCCAAGGCTTGGCTCTACCAGCGGGCAGTGGCCTCACCAGCAGTCTCGGGATCACTGGCTTGCCAGCGCTGGACGTTTCGCAAATTTACAATGATAAATGGGACGAAGACGAGGAGGCTGTCGGTGCGGACCAGGGCGAGGACTACGAGGACGAAGTGGATAGGGAACTTGAGAACGAGTCTTTTGCTGGCGACGTCATCAAAGTCGAAGCCCAGTCCCCGGTCTCGATGCGGCTCAAGGAAAAGCGCGTAAGGATCGTGAAGCGGCTCATCGAGAGACCAAGGACAGTGTATGAGCGTTTCCCTGGCTTCGAGAAGGACAAGATCCTCGATTTCTCTGACTTGTTCAAGGGCTATACGGGAAAGAAGTCGAGAATAACAAAGCGGCCCCTCGCAGGTGAGTGACCTGTTTCTTTCACTTATGATAACCTTTGTCAACTCTGCTCAGTCGAATGCATCTATCCACGCAAGAAGGAGGTCCCCAGGGGCTTTCTAGAGGCTGTTGCAGGTGATACTCAGCGTCAGAACGAGAGCAAACGTGTGGAAGAGGTCGTCTCCGCTGGGAGCATCGAGAATGACCTAGTGAAAGCCATCGAGGTAATGACAACATTAATTCTTCCCTCGGGGTTGCTTATACCTTTCAGGAGCGCGAGAACTCGGCACTCCCCATAACACTCCCTCTGCATGACAGAAGCTTTGACCTTGTATTGTTGTCGAATTGGGAAGAGGATATCGTATATGCACCCGGCAAGATCGTTCGGTCTCCGGCCCAAGAAACAGACAATTTAACTACTCCAGCGAATAAATCCCTCGAGTCGGGTGCATGGACGCAGAGTATAATATGGGCCCCTGGAGCACCATTCCGTGACTTTACTCAGTTGGAATTGAACGAGGAGGATCTCGCGGCCGAGGAGCGTCCAACAGGTATGGTTTGATTGACTTCGGGGGTAAGTTGGGTATTGACGGGTTTCAAGCAGTGGAAACAGTCAGGCCACGGAAGAGGCTAAGAGCTGACAATGCACAGTCTCGCGATAAATTCAACCTTTCAAATGACCACTTATACGAAGTTGCCAAGGAGGGTGGTCGGCATCGTGTCCGTCAGACTTTCGGGCAATTGGTTGTGGAACATGCGTACCCCGCGCAGAAACTCCAATTACCATTTGTGAGTCTTTCCATAAGTTATCTTAGCATATTGCTAGACACTACGACCCTTAGTACAAGACCCGACTTTCCAAACAAGAAGCGCGTTCCTTTCACCGACCAGCTTTGCAGTTCCCCACCAATATCGAAATTCGTTTTAGCAAAGTGCGGACCGCGAAGAAGAAAAAGGACAAAGCAGGACGAAAGATTGGGAAGGGTGGCAACATCGGCGAAGGACTCCACAAGACGAGCGATCTATCACTCAGGGATACCAGCAACTTTGTTC
>JBBPMW010001348.1:0-10408 GCA_038090535.1 Tylopilus alboater | reverse complement strand
CTGCAGGGACCGCCGATCTCTGGAGAGTGCAGGCTCAGGCGCCGCAATCAAGCTCTCCCACGAGATGTTCGTGTAACGCGCAAGACCGCTCAAAGAAGGGAGCCCCGAATGACTTTTAATCGATCCTCCATCCACGCTCGGCCGCGGGCTGGACGAGAGGGATTCTGAGCATGGCGGAGCATCGAACACCAGTGACGTTTGCAAGGTGTAATGTCTCACTCGTGCTTTGGCAGGCATAGAAGGGTGCTTTGATACCATGCAATGTTGGTTTACATCGTGAAGAGGGGTGCTAGAAAAAAAAACGAAGTCCATGTCAGCGAGTGAATTCCTGATCGCTGACGAACTCACGTTGACAGCGATGAACTGGATGCCTTGGAATACCCGAGACGACGACAGACGGACAAAAACGCCTGGCTGTAAAAACATCTCGCCTCCTGAGGCCAGCCAAAGAACGCAAAAATGACGAATGCACAAAGAATATATAACCATCTTGTTGTTTCAAACGAAATGGCTGCATCAGGTGTACTTTGCCAGAGGACGGCCGGGTATTGGAGAATAAGAGGGAAGTCTGAGTGCATCCAGTCCCACGACACGTATGGGCCGACACCCAGAAGAACGTTGATGACGATAACGTAGATGCTCACCGGAACAGTGAAAACGATTTCCGCGCTACAGAGTGCCATAAGGCGCCAATAGCGTCCAGCACTGATGAACAATCCTGAGTGAAGCAATCTTTTTAATTGCTCCTTTTGTCGAAAAGCCTTGCGGAACGTCAAAACTGGTAGGTTACACGTATCAGATCGTGAAGGTCAGACGAAGACCCGCAATTACTAACCTGCATAAGCAAAGCTGATCAAACCTATGACGAGTGGCCACATGAAGATCATGAAGTACGCAGCGGGCGTATCATTGATAAAAGGATAGCATCCAATCTGTTCGACAATAAGGAAGCGATGGCTTTGTACAACATATTCTGTTGGCAACATGAGATTCACTTGTTATGACATTAGTTAGATGAAACATGCTCACGCAACGCCATCACGACGCATGGAAACCCGACTCCAATCGACGCATCGACCAAGATTTCGCGTCTCCTCTATTCGGAGGTTCAGGCAGCATTCCTCGCATACCTTCAGGTAATAAATTCACCTCTTTCTTCTCCAAGGAGATCGTCTGCAACTTCGTCATATAGTAAAGACGACGGATGATGCAGAGCGATGATGCAGGAATCCCAACGCTAGCCCCGACGAGATAACGAGCGCCTAAGCAACAGCTCCAGAATCTTCCCAAGACAAAGCAGGCGCTCTCACTTATGTCGCACCACACGGGTGCCGAGTTTATCACGTTGTCGTTCCATACGATAGAGTTCACGAACAAAATGAGGCACCCAAGGCTTGTCCAAAGCATGTACATAGAGGCCCCCATGTGCCATGCTGCGCCAGATCGAATCAATGAAAACGATCAGGGTTTGCCTTTAATAGCAATGACTTACAACCCATATGCCAGGGCAATGGAAGACCCGCTAGGAGGAAACCTACAAAGGAAAGCGCAGAGAAGAGTGAGTTGGGGGGGATCCCTGACATGGAGTCTCGTTGTACACGGAGGAAGGAAACCTACGAGAGAATATCTCATATATACTTACACCCGGTGGGCGCAACCAGTACATAGCGGGTTTTGTGTGGGGGCCATTCAAACATTACCATTGGCAGGTTGATGCTGGTCAGGATCGGACATATAATCACATCAATATTCCTTCTATTTCCCATGATGTGACACGTGTTTCAAAATCCAGATGGCCGTACATTACGTCTGCAGGATGGCTTGGTGAGACTGGAATTGAATCGATTGGTTGTTGACCTTGCCAAGCTAATGATCCCCGTCAAACATGATATATCCACCAGTGCGCCCGAAGGTTGCACGCGCCTTGAATGATCACTGGGGCAAATATTATTGACGATCCGGAGGACTATCTCGCTGGCATGTGTGATGGCAAGTGGTGTATGACACGAGTTATCGATTAGACGAGTCCCTTCGCTGAGAGTCCCGACGGAAGCTATATCCCTCGGAAATTTGCACATTCCGAACCTCGTCACATCGCGGAGTCCACATACTTCTCTTTCACCCTTTTAGATAGTCACCATGCACGGACATTGAACAAGCACTGTGTCGCACGTATGGAAAAGAAGGAGAAGGCCATTCGCGTATGCTGGACATGGATGATGTGCAAAAATTTAGATGACCACCGCAGGGATCGAACCTGCAATCTCCTGATTCGTAGTCAGACGCGATGCCATTTCGCCAGGCGGCCGTTGCCTGAACGACCGAAAAGACACAAATACAACTATGCGAAGCAGACGAGCCTTCCGCGTCAGACTGGATCCACATGAAACTTTGAAAGGCGGCTCTTCGACTGACTTCATTTGCTGCACCTCGTCTTATTGGCAGTGGCTGCTTGTCTCAGTCTGATGCGCGTTTAGCTCTCCCAACTTGGCCTTCGTCGTGTTGCCGTTCGCTTTCTTCCCTTCTGCCTCTTCGTCTAGAGAAGAAGCCCTAATCTTCCTTGCCATACATATACCGCTGCTGAAGCGCTGATTTCCCATTTGGATGCTGACCGGCTCCATCACTCCACGGCCCCGGCCTCCTGCCAGGACACGGCGCTCCTCCTCTCAAGTCAAATCATCCCCACCACCTCCATACCGTCCATCACTCCCCGACGATCTACCCACACCGAGTGAGCATGGGAGACTTTCTACCGAATCCCTGCGGGATGACTGGCATTTCCCGTTCTCCACACAATCGGAACAGTGGAACGAACGATCGAGAGAAGAGCTCTCCAATCTCCTCCACAAGGCTGACGAAATGATCAAAGATCGGGAACTCGGTGGGTACCTAGCTGCCAGAACCACGGCTGTGAACCCTCTGACCCACAACCTATGCAGAACTCAACGTGACGAGTGCGGTCTGCAAGAGTTTGTACGAAAACAATCGGGAATTGAAGACTAGACACCAGGTGTTGTTGGCGCGCTTACCGTCCTCCCCTGCGTCGTCTTCGCCGGTGGGGTCCTCGACTCCATCACCCATGTCGTCCGACTCTCAGCTACCGCAGTCGCCGCATTATTATAGTGCAGACGATTCGCACGCCAGCGCGTTCATTCCACGCCCCCGACCACACCACCGTCGGGTCTCTGTCTCGCCTGCAGACTTGGCGCTCTTGTCAGATCAGAATGCCGAGCTTCTTGGTAAACTCGAAAAGCTTGAAGCCGAGTCTATTCAAGCTGATCAAGTCGGCCGAAGGAAGCTTCGCAATTTGGAGAAAGAGATCCAGGGACTTCGGGACGAACTCGAGAAGACACGTGCAAGAAGCGACGAGCTCGAGAAGAAGGCCAGGGTGTTCAGCGAGCGTGCTGCCCTGAGAGACGAGGAAGCGGAGAGAAGGAGACACGAGAGGGAGGAGAGATTACGTGCGCTACGAAGCAAGGCAGGTGATGAAGACCGGGAGACTGAAATACGGGATTTTGCACCGGGCGGTGCACTGTCCTCCAAGAACAGGTGTACCCCTAGACGCAGGCACGTCTCAGAAGCTGTTGTTCGACCGCAACGCATCGACGAAGGTGCTCTTGACGAACGACTGAGAAGAGTAACTTTGCAACCTGGGCTCTCACGATCCGCCTCCCTATCACACCATTTCCGATTCCCTCCATCGGTTCAGTCACCAGTGACTCTGACTCACGAATACGCTCTCGTGTCTCAGCTCTTGGTAAAGATACGGGAGCTCGAGGAGACCAATGCTCACATCACTGAACAGCAAGCGCAGACAGTTACTCAGTTACAAAAAGTACAGAAAGATGCAACGAGCCTCCGTCTTGTATACGAGAGCCTAGGGGACGGAGAAGGCGTCGAGTGGGTCGCCGAGGAAAGCAAAGGGAGTCCAGGCCCTGAAAACGACGAAGCAAACGAGACTATTCGGTTTGCCAGCTTGCGTCGTACCATTTCAGCCGAAGCTTCCATCAACTTTGCCGGCGGTATTGATGTGGACATGCAGAGTAGCTTGAAACAGCCTGTTTTTCCAGATCATGTTCCCGTGGTTGCCAACCCGAAGGTACGGCGTTCGGTTGTCGGTCTTTTCGATTCACCTCGAGAGGACATCGTATCTCCGATTTCGCCAGTGTCGGAAACCGCCACGACGTCAGTGCTCGACATGATGATCCCCGGTTTGCCGCCAGTGCCATTCATTCCTCAGCCAAGTAACACGTCTAGCGCTGTTCCATCTCGCTCCCCGTCACCGACTCTGTTCCCAGGCTTGGCAGGGACCGTATCCCCTCCCACTGAAGGTGCTCTTTGCCGTCCTACACTTGACAGTGAACTTGGGGCCGCATTCGATGGCGACTGGGACTGCCGATTGGGACAAGAAGGCAGTTCTGACAATCATCATTTCCGAACTTCGAGCATTGTCAGCCTGACGTCTATCATTCCCGGTGGTGAAAGCACCAGCAGCGCAGGGTCTATTTCAAGCGTTCACACGCGGCCGGGATCAGAGCGATCCGCCGATGCGTTCGCGCCAGCAATGTCACTTTCTCGACGAAGCTCTGCACTTCAACCCGGATCTTGGCATGGGAGCCAACACCGTAGCATTTCGAGCGACCCGGATTCCAAACCAACCTCGCCCGCTGAGAAGCAGCGTCGAAAGTCACAGACGATACGTATGCGGGCCACTCACTGGAAAGAAGGGCGATTCGGTGGGACACTTATTCCCGCAGACAAACGCGACAGCCTCGACATGAGTCGACCATCGACTCCGGTCCCTGAGCGGCTCGCGGACGTTTTCGACGCGATCGTGGACACGATGAATCGGGGCAAGGGCGAGATCGCCTTGTCTTTGGATTGGCAGGACGACAAGGGTCGTTCTTCTGCGGAGAGCTCGGCGGTTAGGAAAGTTGCGACGGCCTCGCCGCCCGCACCGCGACAGCGGGGTATCGTGGCGTTCGTGCTGGAGGTCTGGCTGTGGTTGCAGTTTGCAATCATCGTCGTCGTCTTTGTGTGGGCGATGGCGAGACGCGGACCGAAGAGTGTGCTTGAAGAAGCGGGGCGGAGGAAGACGGGCTCCTTGATGCGGTAGGCAATATTGAAGTTGGGGCCAAGTATCGTCTATCTATGTTGGTGCGGATGTACACTTTCTTTTGTATGTTCTCGGGATGCGTGCTTTTTTTATCCTCGGGCGGAGGATATCGTAGAGTATATTAATGTTGTATAACCCACACACTGATCTACTAGTAATCGTATATTGGTCCATTAACATTCGAGCCTGGTGGCATCACGTGCTAAATAATGAGATTGATCAGTGCTCGTATTCGCTCTGATTTTTCAAGTTTCGAACGTATACGCTTATACCATGACTTCCCCGTCGTCGGGATCGTCCTCGGAATCTAACAGCTCCCCTGCACCCACGAGAAAGAAAAGACAAGCCGAGGTCAAATCGTCAGATGGCTCCGACGACCATGACACGTCTGACGCAAGCAGTGCCGATGAAGAGGACTCAGAGTCGGACGCTCCGCGACCTCTACCTTCGACAGAAACCACAGTGCTCTCACACGCCGAACGGAGACGGCAAAAGAAGAAGCAAAATAGACAACTCGCATCCCCACACAAAAAGCGTAAGCTCGAGGACAGCACGCCGTCCAACGTCAACGCCGAAACCACCACAAGCAAGACCAAAGCCACCCTCTCTGCGGACGATTCCAGACACCAAAAACGTCAAAACTCGATATGGGTCGGGAACTTGTCCTTTCGGACGACTCAGGATTCCCTCCGGGGGTTCTTTGATGGCGTTGGGACGATCACGCGGATTCATATGCCTATGCGACGCGGAAAGGAGATGCAAGGCGAGAACATGGGGTGTGTACTCCCTTTTCTCCTTCGTTCCCCCTATCCCTATCCCCATTCCCCTCACTCTCTACCCGTTCCTTTCGCATGCGTGCTTGGAATATTGTATACACATACTGTGTGAACGGCCTTGTGTGACCATATAATACGACTAGGTTCGCATATGTCGATTTCGGTACGCCAGAAGCAAAATTGATCGCCATCACGCTCTCCGAGGGTCAGCTCGATGGCCGAAATCTGCTCATCAAAGATGGTACGTCTCTTCCCCCCCGTCCCTGTATTGTTCCTCCTTCGCGGGTGCAAGGTGACCAACGTTCAACGTACACATAGGGGATGACTTTGCTGGACGACCGGCCAAAGCCAAGACGGAGCCCTCGGAAGGGGCCGGCGGAGGCGATGGCGAGAAAGTGGTCAAGGGCGCCACGACGACGGAAGGAAAGAGTCTGTCCAAGTTGGCGCAAAAGATATTGCGTGCGCAGAAACAGCCGCCTGCGCCGACGCTCTTTCTGGGTAATCTCGGGTTTGAGACGACGGAGTCGTCGATTCGGGAGTTGTTTGAGGCGCATCGGTATTGGAGGCATAAGGACAATAGAAAGGGGGTTGACGTCAAGGCAGGGAAGGAAATGAACCAGGACGAGGAAGATTCAGCGAAATCAAAAGACGTGTGGATACGAAAGATCCGTATGGGCACGTTCGAGGACAGTGGTACTTGCAAAGGGTCAGTATCTCGTCTCAAGTCCGCTCTTTTCGGTACGAATCCTTACTGACACGAACTGCTTTGTTCGATCCTTGTGCTTTTTTGTGCGTGTATGCGCTGCGTACGACGATACAAAATTAGGTTCGCCTTTGTCGACTTCACGAGCATCGAGCATGCTACCGAGGCACTCATCAACCCCCGAAATCATTGCTTGAACGGGCGTGATCTCGTAGTCGAGTACGCATCTCCCGACGCCGTCCGACGGGGCGGTGGTGGTCCCCGACATTCGAAAGGAGACCAGGATCAGAAAAGCAGGAGTGGGAGTGGGAAGGCCCAGCAAAAGGGATCTACGAACGCGACCAAGCAGCGCCGACCTCGGCATACCGAACAAGAGGATGACGCGGAGGCTGCGGAGACACCGGCGGACGCGACGACACCTCGTTCGCGGCGGCCTGATCATGCTGGTCACGATCGACCGCATGTACGACGTGCCAGGCCAGGTGCTGCCCTCGCCCATGCTCAGCGCCAGTCTGCGGCCATCTTACCTAGTCAGGGTCAAAAGATCATGTTTTAGAATGGGCGGAAGAGCGAGAGGAACCCAGGCAGGAATGGCTCGTAGATATCCTTGGGGATCGTATACATCCACAGTCCTGTACATAGACATGATTCGCATGCAGAGAAGACCATCTCTCTTAGCTTTGATGAAAGGTGGTCAAGATTCTTCCTCTTCCTCGTCTTCGTCCTCGTCACCGTCGACCATACCGACTTCGAACTCGCTGCAGACGTCCCATCTGGAGCCAGGTGCGGCAGCAGAGACGTACTTGACAAACCGCAGCACGCCCTCGTCCCGTAGAACGAGGAGCAAGCAATTGAAGTGCGGTTGCCACGTCAGCAAAGTGCCGTCCTCGTCCTCTTCGTCTTCGTCCGCGTCATCGTCGACATTACTTGAAGCGGACGCACCGCTCGATTCAGGCCGTTCCTTTGCCTGCGAATTTTTGCTCGACCCAGAGCGGTACACTGCTGGGTCATCTCCCTCGTCGTGTGGGGCCATGTAACACTAACCATGCCAAGGACATCAGGCATGTGGCACACGAGCTCGAGTGGCGGCGCACGTACCTCCCAGCCTCCCCACTCCCCAGCTTGCCACCCCATGGGCTGGTCTTCATCTTCGTCCTCACTTGCTTTCGCCTTTGCCTTGCCGTGACGCGTTCCGTTTTCGACGTCAGTCTTCTTTGATTGCACTTGCGGGGTTAGCCCAAGCACGACGTCGAGCCGCGACTCGCCCTCGTCACTCGTGGCAAGCGTGTAGTCCAACCCTGGCCTAAACCGCCTCGCTTCGACCGCACAACCCAGTGGGATCAGCTTGGTCACGATGGTCAACCACGCGCGGAATGCGGCGCTCGGGAAGAACGTGTCCTGAAGCTCGCGCAGAATGCCCTCTGCTTTCGTGCGTGCTGTTGTTGTCGAGGACGATGACGATGACGATGACGATGCGTCCGAGTCGTATTGTTGCGCGAGGGTGCAATAGCGCCATTTATGAGGGGGTCCTTTGATGGTCCATGCGGACGCTACAGAGGAAGGAGGTACCCCGAGCCCGTGACCCGGTATCTTGTTTCCGCGCGACGTTCCGCCTAACCCATCGGTCACGTCCGCCTCACATAAACCCTCCTCCAGGATAGTCGCAAG
Source organism: Tylopilus alboater (assembly GCA_038090535.1). Classification (NCBI taxonomy): domain Eukaryota; kingdom Fungi; phylum Basidiomycota; class Agaricomycetes; order Boletales; family Boletaceae; genus Tylopilus; species Tylopilus alboater. The sequence goes on along the minus strand of JBBPMW010001348.1, from coordinate 2,145 downwards.
CTCGTCCGCGAGAAAGCTTTGCAGTTGCAAGTTGGACTCGTTGACAAACTTGGCCATGATGGTCTTTAGCGTGCGGAGTTGCAGGTACGCTGGATTGAGGTACTTGGCGAGGAAGGATGTGTATGCGGGCGAGAGAGGGATGTCCGGGTGAGGGGGCTCGGTGTCGTCGCTGGTGTCGTCGTACTGCGTGAACTTGCCAGCGCACGTGCTCAGGCTGGAACTCGATGTCTGTAGGATGGGTATATGCGCGTGAATGCGATCACATCTCGGTAGAGTAGGCGAGGAAGGAGACGTACGAGTTGCTCACGTGAACTTGCGTTTTCTTGCGGGGCGGTCGCTTCCGCGGCGATGTACCCGTCCTCGCCAGGCTGTGCGACGTGGAACCAGCCACTGATGCTCAGCCGCGCGTACCCCTCTTGGTCGACGATGACTTCCTCGACCGAATGGAAACTCTTCCCGGGCTGTACCTCGAAGAAGACGAATTGGTTCCAGCTTGGCGGGATCGCCTTGACAGGCGCAACTTCTGGTTCGGGGATGTCCCCGCCTTCTCGTACGGGATAGAGCTCGAGCGCCCCACCATACTCTGTGCGCCATGGTTTGTCGCACGGGAGGGGCATGTAGAGGATATAGGAAACTCGGCGCGTGCCGATAACGTCGTCGTGGTTGAGGAGGTGACAACCACGGGTGTACGAATTAACGGACATGTCTTGCTTGGTGCCGGAGAGTGGACCGCAGCCCGTGACGGCTTGGAGAAAGGCACGGAAGCGCGAGGAGTAGAGGGCATCACGAAGGGCGAGGAGACTCGGGAAGAGAGCGCGCTGCTCGTCGGAGAGATAGGAAAGGGAGGCGAGGTCGCCCGTTTGGTTTACCTAGACAGCGAGCGCATGAGAGGTAGGTCGTGCGATGGCAAGAACGCGACGCCACACCTTGTAAATATCCGTCTCCTTCTCCGTAAAACCGAGATGCTCGATGCATTCATCTTTGACGCCCCGCAAAAGGTCATCGCGAAAGAGCGTGTCGACGACGGCGTGCTTGAACGGCGTGCTGTCTGCGTAGCTAGTGCATAGTTGCTCGATGTTGGACGCATCGAAGAGGCCGGTGGCGAAACGCGCGACGTCTGAGTCCGAGTCGGCGTCGTCGGTGGTGTGGCTCGTTTTGGGCTTTTTGTGGTGAGCGTCGTCGACCGAGGGCGATCGTTGGCGGACCTGTGCCATTTTTTTCTCCCTTTTCTAGTTCGATGGTTGGAGTGATGAGGTGACGGCGAGACGACGGCGCAATTGAGATTATGGATAAGGCCGCCTTCTGATTGATCCTCAACTACAAGTTGCTCATTGCCCACGATGTTGATGACACGGACCAACTTTAAGCCCAAACGCTCAACGTGGTGCCATCACATTCAAGCAGCTCTGTGGTGTTTATTACAATCGAAGGGGTGTGGAATTCTGTTCTCTGACCCTCATCAAGCTTACTGTAACCAAGCTACCCTGCGTACATCCAACAGACCTCTTTCAGCTGTTGAGAGGTTTTGCCTTCTAACATTCCGGTGAACCTCTTGACATGTGTATTCTTCTCTACTAACTTCTAGCCTTCAGTCTTCCGCTGGGATCGAACACTAAGGTTTGCTCTCCGGTCACGGTTGCGATGCAGCCATATCATCGCGTCAAGTCAAGCATCAGCAGCTCCTTGTCCTTCTTGTCAATTTTCTCAGGTCCAGATACCCTGACCATGATCTCGACGAGACCACCGAATTGGTTTTCGCTATTAACGGGCTTTGCCGTCCTTCCCCCTTTACAGCGATCCACCAATGGACTTGCACACGAACTTCCCGTCGGACCCGAGTTGACGCATTCGCATTCGCAGAAGTATATCCACATACCAATCCTAGGCATTGCGTCACCAAGGAAAGAAGTCACCCTCCCATCTCGCCGATCCTGTAGCTTGGTGCGATCATTGATAGATTTGCTTCCGACTCTAGCAATGGATCGAGAGATGCGCTAGCATCATCTATCCCTGTTCCATGCTCTTCAGAGACTGTCACCTTGTCAGGGCGTCATCCGGTTCGAGCGTTGTCGGAAAAGACAATTAGCTGACTGTGTCGTCCTACACCGCTTTCGAATCGGGTCCTGAGGCTGCATGGTGTCACGC
>JBBPMW010001347.1:0-10410 GCA_038090535.1 Tylopilus alboater | reverse complement strand
CTGCTTAAACTTGCGCAACAGCATCCGGAACTACTCTCAGACTTGGTTTCGATGCTCTTGAGCCTCAGTCTGGTCTGGCCCTCCAGAAAGGACAAGATACTTACGACCTTAGTATCGTATGGTGGTGGAGGTCTCGTGCGCGAAATATATCGCGAGTATGTCCGAACAACACCCCTTGGCCGTGACGAAAATCTTTCCTCGCTCATGGGTATGTGTCCAAGTTGTCATCTAACCACATAGCATTGATCGGTTTTAGATCCTTCTCTTGCGTCATACTGGCCGCCCTTGCTTCTCCTTACCGATTTATACACACACTCGCTCCTCACGATGGGTGACGACGAGTTCTTCTCCGGTTCTAGAACAACACTCACCCTCAATGAGCTCATTCCATTCTCCCGTACCCTCTTCAACATCGCCTTTACGTTGTACTGGAGAGAAGACCAAGCGAAAATCCAGGAGGCGACGGTCCCTGGGTTCAACATATCTTGGGAAGGCGTACGTGACAGGATAACCAAGTGTTTACAAGCAATCCATGCACGAGAGTGCGGCTAGTGTGCTTGTTTTACGGGAACCCAGCTGATTTCTTTCATAGCTCTCGAAGACCATTCATGCCCAAAGACCATTGGCATGTTAACTCTCAAATTGACCTGAACTCGTTCGTAGAGGCAGCTGTGTATGTGCCACTCAATGACGAGTTTTTACCAATCCCAACTGCATTCTCACAGGTATGAGGAACAACAAGTTGACGACTCGGCGGTTCCTCGCTCCAGCTCACGTTGCCAATTGACCCATTTTGCTCGGTTGTCTCCGCGATTAGGGGTACTCAACAACATTCCGTTTGCTATACCATTTGAGACCCGGGTGCTCATCTTCCGTCGATTTGTGCAGAGTGACATAGTGAATAGAGGTTTCGACCACTTTGGGCCGAGGGGCAGGACTGAGGCATCTATCAGGCGAACTGACATCGCCCAGGATGGGTACGATCGACTCTCAGATGTTGACCTTCGAGCTCCGATTAGCATCACCTTCATCGATCAATTTGGAGAACCAGAGTGAGCTTCATTCCCTTTGAAAGTGCCTTATATTCAAACATCTAAATTACGTTATGATAAAGGGCTGGCATAGATGGTGGAGGGGTATTCAAAGAGTTCTTCACCTCTCTATGCAAGGAGGTCTTCGATACAGACCGTGGACTGTGGCTTGCAAACAAGAAAAACGAGATTTATCCCAACCCTCATTCATATGCCACGGAGCGTAAGTCTTCGGTCATTGGTACCTCCATTCCTTAGCATGCTCACGCCTTTGTTCCTTTTGCCCTGGCGTCTAGCACACAGCCTCAACTGGTATCGATTCATCGGTCGCATCCTGGGGAAGGCGCTTTACGAGGGCATTTTGGTTGAAGTAGCGTTTGCCGGGTTTTTCCTTGCGAAGGTGAGATTTTGGATAAAGTGCCATCCACTTCACGAGCGAAGTAGGCTGACGATCCTCGCAGTGGCTGGGAAAACAGAGCTTCCTCGATGATCTTGCATCTCTGGATCCCGATCTGTATCAGGGACTCGTCTTCCTGAAGAATTACACAGACAATATGGAGGATTTGTCACTAAATTTCGCCGTTGCTACCGAAGGTGGGTCTTGCGCGCTCCAAATATGTTTCGTCCGCGATCGCGTTTAACCCGCCTGAACATTCGATATAGAATTTGGCGTCGCAAAAGCCGTGGACCTAATCTGCAATGGAAGCAACGTCCCCGTTACGCGAGAAAACAGGCTCCAGTACATATACCTTATGTCCCACTACAAGCTGAGCAAGCAGATAAAGCTGCAGAGTGAAGCGTTCTTTGAAGGTCTTTCGGAAATGATAGACCCCAAATGGCTCCGGTACGTTTCCCGACACCCATCCTCGTTATTAATAAACAGGGGGAAGGAAAGGAAGGACAGGGCTGACCAGTCGCTTCGTTTAGCATGTTCAATCAACAAGAGTTGCAAATTCTTCTGGGTGGCGTAAACGCTCCCGTCGACGTGGACGATTTGAGACAACACACCAATTATGGCGGGCTTTATAACAACGAGGAACCGACCATCCAAGCATTCTGGAGGGTACGTCACCGGACGAAGAGAACTTTCTGGAACGTGGACAAAAATAACACCCTCTTATCCCTGTCCAGGTCATGGAGAGCCTCGACCAGGAGCAGAGGCGGGCATTTTTGCGTTTTGTCACGAGCTGCAGTCGACCACCGTTACTGTGAGTAGTATTGGTCGCGTGCTCATCGTTGATGGGTTGTTGACAGGGGCCGTATACAGCGGATTCAAGCAATTGAACCCATACTTTGCGATTCGGGACGCTGGGAGTGACGAACACCGCTTGCCTACTTCGAGCACATGTGTCAATCTATTGAAGGTGAAGACTAATTTCGGCCAGACCCTGACTTGGATTCTTCACGCTGACTATATCGCCCTTTGATCAGCTTCCGAGATACAAGAGTGAGAAAGTGCTCCGAGAAAAGTTACTCCAAGCAATTTCATCGGGTGCGGGTTTTGATCTCTCATGATAAGGGAAGAAACGCCGCATGGCGGCCCATGTTCTGCACATAGGATATTGATCTTTTCTTTTTGGAACATTCCACCATACGAGATACACGCATACATACAACACATGTAAGAATGCCCAATGACGTTTGCTGTTCCGTATATTCCGATAGATCCCTTAACCAAGATAGCATGTTATTTATCCCCTTCCTCCGAGGGCGGTATAGATGCTGTTTTCTCCGGTTGTTCCACGACGTGCTTCTTTGAAGTAGTTGGACACCAAGAAGGCAACGTCTGCAAGAACGCGAACGCGCGTGACTAAACTGACGGGTCCGAATTCATTTTCACTTTTGTGACTCACCCAACGATTGTTCGAAGTTAAGTCTGGGATCACAGAAAGACTGATCGAATATGTTCAGAATTAAACAAGGGTTCCAATGACGGAACGTTAAGAAGAATGGCGACAAGTGACGCACCTGGTATCTTAACCCGAGTTCCTCCTCGCTGAGCCCCATACTACCACCGAGACATTCGGTGACGCTGAACCCTTCGTCATTGAGCTCGCCCGTGAATTCGAGGCTGACGCCGCCCAGGCGGGAACCACAGGCGGTGTGAACGTTGATGCAAGATGTTAGTTCACTGATGATCGTCCCGAAATGGCGGGTCTTCAGACCAGTTCCAGATGTGAGCGTGCTGCAAGTTCGAACCCAGCCTTGTCAGCCTCGGAACAGAGGGAAAGGGAAAGTGAGCTATGAGTAACGCACTTGCCATGCATAGGGTCGCACACCCAGGCGACGGGATGGCCGGATGCCTGGACGGCATAAATGTGGCCTGGAAGATGACTCTCTATCTGAAATCAGGGATCGAAACGTCAAAAACAGTGCTACTGTGGAGAGTCGAGTAGGGACGACTTGCCTTCCCGGCTCCATAGCGTGTGATCAGTGTCACGCGACCAGGTTCCTTGTTAGGGTTGACGACTTGAGGTTTTAGAGAACAGTAAAAAAGAGGGGTGAATGATGGTTAGTGACTCAGTGGAGTAAATGGATAGCATCCTTTACCATCAAGCAAGTGGATCAGCTCTTCATCACCCAGCGTTGGGCCAACCTTGATCCCGATCGGGTTACGAACGCCACGAAAGTACTCGACATGTGCACCATCAAATTGTCGGGTACGGTCACCAATCCACAGAAAGTGCGCCGACGTGTTATAATAGCCTCTTTCTTGAGATGCTCCAGATGACGACTCTCCAGGTGGGAACTCACGGGTGAGCGCTTGTTCATAGTCGAGCATGAGGCCCTCATGACTTGCCCAAAAAATGTCAATGTTTACCATGATATTGGCGTAATATCATTTGACGAACCTGGTATAGAAATCTACTTCTCCAAGCACACCCCGTCCGCCACCGCGTTCAAATGGCACACTCTCTTTTCCAGAATTGACACCAATTGTGCGACTGAAGTCCAACGCATCGGAAAGACCTTCTACAATTTTCTCAAATTGACTCCTAGACATTTTTACGAAATGTCGATCAGCAGTGCAACAGATTAAATTAGTCTGTGGTACCAACCGAAGGGAAGGCGAGCGAACATGGGAAAGTGACCAATCCCGCGGATGATGAAGGGAGGCAAATCCCGAAGTAAGCAGACCGCGAATATAGTTGAGAGTGGTTGCCGAATGAAAGTAGGCACTACTTCTGCGTGAGACAGACAGCGCAATGCTCTCGCATCAAGTCTGACCTGAGTAGACGCTGCGGATCTGGCGTTCTGTCATTCGGGTCTAATCTGACGGACGAGAATTTTGAGAACAAGTCAGTGGCCAGTTGGGAGATATGCAGATTTACCCGTTGACGTTGTCACCTCTAGATGGATGCTCGGAATGAACGGTCTGTCTGGTTCACCCATTCAGGAAAGCTAAACGCACCGAAAGCTGAGAACCTCTTTATTCCCAATTTGTTCTGTGCCTCTACTCCTCGGCTTGGCATATTGACCCGCAATACGGCCGACGCGTACCTGGGCATCTCGTGAGAATGATTGCCATGGAGCAAGATGATGATGAGAGTCTTGGCCATACCACGGGCAGACGGCCACCCCAAATCAGTATGAGAGAAAAGGAGAGGATTAATCCGATTTTTGCAGATATGTTTTGCTGCCGCATTAGATCAGGAACTTTGTCACGAGAAACTCAGTGAGCCGCACCTGTGTACACGCATCGAAGCCCTCTGCACAGTCTCCTGCATGAAGAAGGAAGGCTTCATTTCGCTGAACTGCTGCCAGTTGGAACCGCAACCGCTCGATCTAAAAATTTTGAAGATTATTAGCGCCGCGGTGGATGACTTGTCTGAAATAAGGAATGAAAAACCTCGGACGGCGTCACGAGAGGAGGCAGGGCATGGATTTTAGCTAGCACGCTGTCAGCATCGGAAATTATGATGGAGCATTAGACTAGAAAAAAATAGGGCAAACCTGGAGAGGTGTTCTGGGTCTGGGTAGTCTACCGCCTGCGGAGATTTGAAACGCATGAAAATGAGCTATGGTAACAATGACGAGATCCCGTTGATGTTTTCCCACCTGGGCGGCATGTTTTGATTTCCAGGACGAGGGTGACCAGCCTGAGGCCTCCACCGCTTTAGACATTTGCTAACGGTAGAAGGGAAGACAAGCTTTCAGAAGCTCGTTGGTCGAGTGTTTATATGTCGTCGGTGTGAGTCACAAGGTTGGCTATCAGTAGTACTAGGGTTCCGCACAAGTAGGGTTGAGCTAGCTGGACGCTGGCACTTTCACCGCGGGTTGGCTGTGTTCTGTGGGTTTGACCAGACTTAGGGATGTACGTAGTGCTCGATCAGCTGGCCAGATCCTGGGAAAAGCTGGTACCCGTGATTGAGGTCGCCGTGGCCCGCCACCGCGCCACCTTCGAATAGAGTTTAGACCGTCTATGTTACAGTAAACGCCACAAGTCTGTAGTGCAACAATTCTGGTGACGTGACGAACCAACACCGACGCCTTTGGCTCAGATCGCATCCGACACTGCAATGTATCGAGTCCTCACAGCATTTCATCGCCATTCAGTCCGAAAAGTTTCTACTACTAGCCTCGTTCAAATTTCCAGGTCAAAAATACTCTATCAAGCGAGTAATACTGCCACGATCGGTATTTTTGATGTGACATTGACCTCGGGATGTCTCACAGCAACAGGCGACGAGCGTTTTTGTCGTTCTCGACTAGTTGGCGATGACATGCGAACAACGACATTCGCACCATGGTAAGTGACGAGCGGTGTATTTGGAACCAATGCAATTTGAAACAGAAAACAGACTCTCACCCCATGTGCTTTTCAGCGAACCTCTGTTTGACGGCGTTTCTATCCCGAACTGCTTACACGATCGTCTAGATCCGCCGGACCCGTATGTATGGACTTACGCGATTGCCAAGTTTATCTAATTTTCAATGCCATTCCGTCCGCGGACGAGACGCAGAGCGTCTTTGTACACAGGAAGGTTCCTTGTCTCCATGAGGCAAGGGTCACAGATAGTCCATCGCGGATGGGCCATGTCCTTGGAACTGCCGCGGATGATCTCTGTTTTTCTTTTTATGATATCCCTGAGATCTGCGACGGATTGGGGGTACCCGGGTATCCCATGTGGTCAACCTGCGAGTCCAGGACTCCCAGTCGGATCATGACGGGTATGGGTATGGGGATTATAAACACGGGTGGGTACGGGCGTCGATCATATCCCGCATCCGTCTTCCGTCGCTAAAAACGTGGCATAGCACTGTTCTCCCCGAGGTCATATAAAAGGGCTGCGGACCTCACCATTCATGTAGTACAGTTCACTCGACACCCTCAGCTGCTTTCATAACTCACCGCCATGTTTCTCTTGATTCGCACTGCCCTCATCCTCATTCAGGCATTGAGCAATCATCGGGCATTTTTACCTCCTAACAAGACTCCCGAGAAAGGACGCTATCACACCGAAGAGCCACATGTATTGCAGATAGCCCCCTCGATTTTCAAGGTAATTGTGCGTTCTGGTTGTTCATTAAAACAACGCTCAAGATGGTCACAGCTTCACAATGTGCTTTTGTGGTGTATTGCTGCGTTCGAAGTTGTTTATGCACTCAACCACCACTTCGGAGAAACTTTTTCCCCTTCGCTGTCCGCCCACCTGGACACGGCCATATGTCCAACCCCTCGATCTCATATACTCACACCCCTATTTGTGACGGGCGTGCTTATGACCGTCGTTGGGATGCTCATCCGTATCCAATGTTTCCGAGAACTCGGCCAGTTCTTCACTTTTGACCTTAGCATCCTCCCCGGCCACAGCCTGGTGACGTCTGGATCCTACTCCTACGTTCGCCACCCCTCTTACACCGGCTCCATGCTCATCGTTGCCGGTCTGGCGTTCTCGCACCTGACCGCTGGGAGCTTGGCGGTGGAGTGTAGCATCCTCGGACCCATCGGATCGCTATTGCTGTGTGCTGCATGGTGGACATGGACACTTTCGGTGGGCGTCAGTCGTGCGATTGCCGAGGACAAGGAACTCCAAAAGTTGTTTGGTCCACAGTGGGACGCTTATGCGGCGACCACCAAATTTTGGTTCATTCCTGGATTATACTAATTCGCCCACTTCTAGCGAGGTGAGCCCCCAACGCCAATTCTGCTGACATATGCAGGCGCTGATCGCCGCCCTAGACGTAGATTGAGAGCGCGTACTGTTGACAGTGTTGACATTAGAATTATACGATCAAAATCGATTCGGCCAGGGACATAACATAGAGAAAAGTACTCCACATTCGACCAATTCATATCCAAGTATTACAGTAAGCATAACTGAATTTCATTGGCATCTACGCTGGCTCCATGTCCCTGTTTACGAATTCAACAAGTAAGAAGGATGATTTAGAACCTGAGGCCGACCACAAGTTGAACCACACATTAATTTCTTGTCTTGTATCTATTTGTTTTGTATTTGTCCCGGTATTACTATCACGCGAACTGAATTGCATCGCAATTGGAACTCGACCAAGTCTTCAATTGTAATATGTTATAATTATTGTATAAACTTGTATCAGCCAAAGCATCGTCTCCTCTTCATACTTGGTCAATTACTTAAATGTTAACCCCCTTAGGTCTTGGGATGCAGATCCAGAGGTCGCCTGCATACCTCCAAACGAGTCCTGTAACTGCATCGCCCGCTGTAAACCCGTGCCTATACTGCCATGGAATGGCGGTTGCATGGGCCAAATTAGTAATTCACGGGAACAGGTGTCCGTTCTGTAAACGCCGCCAGAAGTCTGCGGGAAGGACAACCCCAGTGCCTGGAGTTTATACATGAGATGCACAGTCACGGAGTGCCTACCCTTGCATTGACCTGGTCATCATTCCTCGTGATAGTACCCGCCATGAAATTACCTAGGATCTAGGTCTTGTTGTTAGTCTAAGTACCGAACAACGAATGGGTCGCGGGTGCGTACTCATACCTGTCATAGCAACTAGCAAGACTGGAATCATTTTCCATGTAGCTTTCGGTCCGACGAATTAAATTGCGTAGCTAGCTCAGTGGCAAGCGTGGGATGTCCCGCGGACTATGCACCCATGGATGACGCTATCGGCATGATGCGTCAGATGGGCAACAATGCAATTACGGATGGTATCAGACCGCAAGAGCCAGCGCGCAACGAGTCTATATAGATTGATATCCCCTTTTGTTAGAGCCGCGAGGGGACTCAAATATCGGAAGTACGCACTCATCCCACGCAGATTATCGTCACTATCTTGGCCAACTGACTCAGTCCTCCGTGGTTCTCCGTATACCAGTAGGAATTCAGAGTTGCACTTGACCAGGCGGCGAACTATGTGTGTCGAACTCACCCAATCATTCTGAAAAATTCACTACCACCACCAACTTGAATCATCGCCGACAACATTCATTTATAAGGATCTTTGTGGGTCAGCTCAACCGACAGAGTCAATCAGATGGCCAACGTCTCGGACTCAGCCTACAAGTAAAACAGCACGGTCGACGGAACTGACGAAGCTTACTGTAAGCGGGACACTTCCTCCGAACGTACGGAGGCTACACGCCGTGGGACCCTAAAACGTGGCGTCGTACAGTAGTAACTCCTACTTAGGAGCAGGTGAAACGATAATCCGGTTAGTAGAGTCAACTGTAAATGTTTCAAGGATGATAATGATTGATGATTCAAAAGTTGCCGCGTCTAGATCTTCGCCATGAGCCCAGGCCTGAGGCCTGAGGCCGTAGTATTTTTTTTGTTGTAACATGGGGGAAATGTTTCAAGGAAATTTCCAGAAGTTCACTTTTCGGTAACATCCGCTGAGCCTGACAGCATATTGATAAAGTCCCACCGTACTGCTCACTCGAGTTACCACCTCGCAGACTGTTTCAAACTCGAATTCTTCGATATATAGGTAGGCACGCGATTCGTCACCGACAGCTTGGATTTGGTTGACAGACCAATGATATCCAAGTTTCAAGTTAGGGCAAGATCAATAATACCGATGGTGATCAGATTCAATAATACACACGCCAACTATGGCGCGACCGGTGGCAGGTGTGTGGGCTGGAGTCGGTCGGTATGGAACCGGCCCGTACTGACACAAGACGACAGTTTCGTGCCCCCGCCCCCGCCGTACTCTGGGTTTGCACCCTCGAGTGGGTTGCCTCAGCCCAGTGACCGATCGTCATTGGATCCACCAAGGTCATCGTTGTAAGCATGCGTCTCGCGTACCTGTCGATGGTCTACCCTCATTGAGGCATTCCTTGACAAAAAAAGTGAACTATCTAGGGTCATCAAAAATACCTCATGGATGAATACCCGATCTTTCGTCGCGCTCATGACGTTTATCATCACCGTGGGCCTCTGCATGTCTACGATGCCAGTCACACACTGTAATGATCCTGCCGACCCTCAAGTGCGGGAACGGATCCGAGAAGAATGGAGCAAAAAGTTGCTCGAGCACGAGAAACAAGTGGCTCAGCGGGAGCTTGTGAAGGCGCAGTGGGCGTGGGAAGACGAACGGCATGCAGCACTTCTTCGCGAATGGGAGCAAGAACGTGTAGACCATGAACGGGAGTTGAAAGAGCGTGGGCGGCGCGAGGAAGAGGAACGCAAGCGCCTTCATTTGTTTTGGGGTCGTGTGGAGGTACATCAGTGCAAGACTTATGGGACGAGGGAATACACTGCCGTCCTTATGAATCTGCCTATGAATTGGGGAAAACGTGTGGAGGTATGCATGGCTACGCCGCTCGAGGTCCACGGGATCACACAAACGCCGAAGAGTTGTGAAGATAGAGTACGTGGTATTCGTTGGAAGGCAGGGGGTGACTGAAGTTCATGTTAGGGCCATGGCGTTGTCATTGGTCGATGGGAGATCGATCAGCACGAACCGGATTGCAATACTTACTGGGGCTGGTACAAGGACAAGGAAAGCCTTATCTTCCTGCATCGGCTTAGTTATACTGACGATCACAACAGGGTTGCACGTCGCATGGATCGGGAAAGAGGGTAAGACCCATCTATCAAACGCTGTTCGTTTTGACCAATTACTTGCTAGCGCATCGAACATTACTTGGAGAACCTTCCCAAGGGAGGCGGCTGGCGAGAATTCTGTGCCACGACGCCAGCTCGCTTTCACGGCATGGAATTTGCAGGCGCTCAAGAATGTTTCCAATACGTGCGTGTAATCCAGCACATCGTTGGATACCTCTCACGATCTATCTGCACTCTCAGAACAACGGAGCGTATGGTCACTGGGAGATTGATGATATCAACTGCTGAAAGGATTGCACCATATCAATGCGCGTTACCCCTCATCGCATGTGCACAAGGGTGTACCTTTGCACAACATCAATATTGTATCGTTCGA
>JBBPMW010001346.1:0-10412 GCA_038090535.1 Tylopilus alboater | reverse complement strand
CAAGGAGAATGACGCTCAAAAGACACCCATTGGGGTCGCTTATATCTATCCAGAAAATTAGTAGCGAAGCATAGTATGTAATCTCATGTCGGAGTATGTAGCTCACATATCGGCTGTCAGCAACCCCCTCTGACTGAGCCGACTTGAAGTTCAGTTCATTATGCCGTGAAATTGCAAGACGCACGAACCACCACTATAAATATATAGTCAGCTGCCTGAAAAAGCCGCGGTTTGTGGAATGACCCACGTCAAGCAAGGTCTGTCACGTCTTTGCGACGAAAAAAACACAGACTAGCCAATAAATTGCATATCAAGGCTTGATTTTTGAACTTTCCCGCTGTGCGCTTCTGAGATGGAGCCGCAAATTGTAGGAGATGGCGGCCCACTGGCAGCGCCCAGCTGTCACGTAAAGCAACCCTGTTTGTTCGTAGATATCAGCAATATTAATCTCAAACCATATTTAAGCTCCGGTTTGTTCTACTCTGTTCTGCTCGAATTCCGCCCACAGAAAGTCATCCACTTACGAACACCACCGTAACTTGAATGCTGCGTAGAGCTACACAACGTGTTGAAAGCCAGTGAATACTCAATTTCTGGATCATAGATAGTTACATAGTTCGTGAGGATATTGTCCCCATCAAGCAAAAGAACAGAAAGCACTGTCTTGACAAAGTTCCCATGTCCGCACGATTTGGGTTTCCCACGCGTTCTTGGTTCGGGTCCAGAAAGAATCTGTTGAGACGTTCACGACGGTAGACAACACGCCTTGGCCTTGGATATGAACCAATCTCTACGGCAGCGCTACAGCTTCGCTGCCACAGTATCCTTTGGGGAGCTCTCATGGCGCTGGGTTAATGTTTTCCAGACGACATCGGCAACGTCGTTAGGGTGAGTTTGTATCATCTAATGATTCGCGTGCCTTTCATCAACAAGAGGCTCGATTCAAAGATATGGAGTATGAGGACGTACCATGTGTCCTGCCCCAGGTACCCTTGTCACGCTCGCGAAATTTGATATCCCTCCAGAAGCGACCTGAAGCACGTATTGCTGCCATTCCTCTGGCCTATGTAGGTATGGTCAGTAGATTTATACCATAACACAAGTTTGACGAGCTTCGTACTCACATGAAATCCATAACCATACCGTATGTGATGTGTGTTGGAATCTCCTTCAAGACGTGCGGCAAGTACCTGTATGCAACACCACACGACACGCGATCTCTAAAGGTAGCCTACGACCATTCGTTGACCCTGGCTTCGAAGTGAGCTAGAGAGAAAAGGAAAGGCACTTACGGCCTGCTGTTTTCTCGTACATTTGAGCGTCACGCCCTCTTTCAGGTCAGGGTATTCTGCAGTAGGTAACGATCGAAGACCATGCTCCTGTTCACGAGGCCCGGTAAATACAGAAGGTATGGAGAGCAAAGTGAAACTTACAGCAAGTATCTTTAGGATACGTTCGTCCCACATACTCATAAATGGTCGTGTTCTCATTGCCTGAAACGCCTCCTCTGAGCTGGGCCAGATATCCCTCTGTTTATCCGCTATCTTATGATATTCCCAACCGAACTCCTCGAGTTCCTTTCCTATCAAAAAAGGCTCGAACATGTGTAACGATGAAAATTTCAGCAATGGATGGAATGTTGTTGCTAATATGCTTGAGACGATATAAGGTGAGCTAGTAATGCACGAAATCAGGTTGATTACCTTATAGGACCTCCCATAGAGTGTCCAACGAGGGCCAGTCTACGCTTCGAGAAATCAACATTCACACCAGTACCCAGTCCCGCTAAGAACGCATGGACGCCTCGAGCATTGTCTTCCCATGAAACTATATACATACCAAAGGAAATGAAATTAATGTTCATGGCCATGGAAAAAACGTGAAACTTACAAATATCGTATCCCCACCGAAGGATGTCTTCGTTGAGTATGGCGGAATCTCCATGGTTTGGCATGTCAAGCGACCACATGTCATGGAATAAAACAGGTCTCCGACTGGCTGTTTGATGTTCAAAAAGCCGTTTGATCGTCAGCTCCCACTGCTCCTTATGACCTCCATTTCCATGCAAGAACACGAGCGTGAGGGTGTCCTCCCGAGTCTTGGAAAAGGTATGATCGTCTTCATCCAGACAGTCTCCACCAATCCAGTATCGTTTTGCAGCGATCCGAAATGGGAAGCGTGGACGGGGATCGAACACGTATGTCTTTGCAAGTACGCGGATAGAATCAGGCTGAGGTGTCATAGCACAGAGCGGGATGAATGACGCTCAGATGAGATGCCATTGGGGTCGCTTATATCTATCCAGAACTTTAGCAGCGGAGCATACCATGTAATCTCATGTTGGACTAGTGCTTTCATGTCGGCTGCAGCAACCCGCATGGTCGGAGCCTCCATTATTATATATATATATTCGGCTGCCTGAAAAAACCGCCGTCTGTGGGATGACCCATATCAAGCATGGTCTGTCACGTCTTTGTGGCGACATAAATGCAGACTAGCCAGTAAAATGCATACCAAGGCTTGATTTTTGAACTTTCCCGCTAGTGCCTTCTGAGATGGAGGTGGTTCTATCGCAAACTGTAAGAGATGACCCAGCGCCCGTCACGTAAAGCAATCTGGTTTGTTCGTAGACCATCACGTTGTGTTTTTGAAGGTTTTCGCACCCTCGCACGGCACTTTCCCATTTGTGTTGATCCTAAATGCATATTATTAGATCATCATCATCGGCGCAGACCGCAGCCGACTTCTTCTTAAGGCATAAGTACTCCTCGGTGAAACAGAACTGGATGGCGACAGAGTCAGGGAAGCTTTAGAAGGGATGGGAGGTGGAACAACATGATGCTAGGCATACTAGAGGTGATCTAAGTAAGGACTGGTGGCGTCATTGCGCCAAATGACTTGGTAAACGTTCCCATGGGATCATCCAGAGATCGAGGAGGGATATTGAGGTAATCGCAGACAGTATGACCGTAAGGACCGAGAGCATCGATCGAGTGGATTTCATCAACAACTTACAAACAGAACTGGAGAACGTAAACCCACTCGATAATATTTCACCTTGTAATCCTTGAGCTCGGTAATCCGAGGGAGTGGAATTCTATGTATCAATTGAGTGCGACCAAGCTGAGCATTAGATTGATTAGATTTAGGAGTCACCCTGGCTAGAGGAAGGCTAATCTTGACTGACGGTACCGCACTCGATAGATGACCTATAACCTCGCTGATACCGCATCATTGCGGATCTCACCGCTCGAACGAGCTTGTAGGAGTGACTTCCAGATAACATTTGCAATCACATCAGGATGGGTTTGAACGACCTGTGGATGCTGATCAACAAAACTAAGATACAGACCGCGAATTACAAACACTTACAAGGTGTCCTGCCTTGGGTATCCAAGTCACGCTTGCGAAATTTCCTATACCCCCTGACGCATTGTTCAGCACATCATGGCGCCATTCAGCACGTCTGCGAATTCGTCATTTGTCGGTTTGTGTTGTTGCATGGACCATATACACCTACAAAAAGTCCGCAGTTTCACCGTACGTGATGTGCGTTGGGATCTGTGTCAAGATGTGGGGCAAAAGCCGGTATGCAATGGCAGATGACCGGTGATCCCGGAAGGCAGCCTACAGCAATGCAATTGATATCGTGTACGCCATGCGATTAGAGACTAACGCACCGCCTCCTGTTTCCTCGTACATTTCAGCGTCACCCCATCCTTCCGATCAGGATATTCGGTGGTAGGTAATGGTCGAAGACCATGTTCCTATTCGCATGTCACTCTCGCTCATTCGTCTGTTAGAGACGTCGGGATCAGGCTTACCACGTATATTCTGAGGATGCGGTCATCCCATTTCTGCCACGTGGGCCTGCTCTTCAATGCCTCATAAGCATCCTCTGCGCTTTCCCAGGTATCTCTCCTTCTTTCTGCACCATCAACGAGGTGCGAACCAAATTCATGTCTATAATTGCCCATAATGACTGGTTCGATCAGGTGCATGGAGGTGAATTTGATCAACGGAAAAAATGTCGTAGATAACATTCTTGAAAACGGTCGATAGATGAGCAACAGTCATACAAGACAATAATGTTACCAGGCTCACAGTGCAGTAGCTCCCATAGAATGCCCCACTGCGACCAAGTTACGCCTCGAAAAGTCGACGTCCACACCACTTCCTAGCCCAGCCAGAAATGCATGGACAGATCGTGCATAATCTTCCCATGAAACTAGAAGCACGTCCCAATGTCGAACAGTCCGAGTCGTCGATCAGTATCGTGAATGCATGTCAGATGCACATGCACGACGTACATACTCTATATCCCCAGGAAAGCACTTCCTCGTTCAACACTGCTGCGTCTCCATGATTCGGCGCGTCAATGGTCCACATGTCCTGGATTCGAAAAGGACACTTTTCAGGTGCCCGCTGTTGCTCGAGTAGCCGGTGGATGATTGGCTCCCAGTGTTCCTTGTGGAACCCGTTTGCATGCGCAAATATGAGTGTCATCGCGTCTCCTTGCGTCTTGCCGTCATCCAGGTTTCTGGGGTTTGTGTGTGCGTTTACACATTCGTCCGAGTCCGAGTCGGCCCAGTAGCGTTTGGCGCTAATTCGGAAAGGTAAGTGGGGACGAGGATCGAACATATAACTCTTTGAGAACACCTTGAAATTCAAGGCGCTTTGGCTCATAGCGGTGGAGGAGGGTGCGGGTGGTATGGGCGTCGACGTAGGCCATGAGTGTTTCGCCTCGGTTTATATGCGAGATACGCTGTCGCATTGATCGGAAGACGTTCACATGGCAAATGACCTTTCCTTGCCGAGACCGAGCTGTCCACTCAGCAAGAGCCGCGTAGTTGCTTTTCAGGGTTTACTTGTGCTACTACAACGCTCAAATGTCACACTGCCAAGGCGGCGCGGTGGCACATCCCATCCGATGATCAACAATGTCATCGATATGCTGCAGAGATCGATCAACTGACAACAAGGACCGTCGGGTGTGGTTCCGACCCTGCCCGAAGTTGAACGAGGCATTCCGAACTTCCGAAAGTCGCCGGTCGCTGCACTGTGCGGTGAGGGAAGAAGATTTTGCCGTTTATTCGAGTCTTCCATCTGCTAGGCTACACAAGACAGTAAACAACACGCCTAGTGGTCCAACGTCTCCGAGGGACGTACAGCTTTGCTGCTACAGTCTACCTCGGAAAGCGGTCGTGGGACTGGGTAAATGATTTCCATATGACGTCTGCAACAGCATAGATACCAGTGGGTCCGTCGTCGACTCCCATTGCTTCTTATGAATTCCGTTCTGTGCACGTGAGGACGTGATCCTCTCGATTCTCGGAGGAGGTATCGCGATCGATCATGTCCGGACATTCCCCCGGGCCTACTTAATGCTGGACCGGTATCGTTTTGCGACAATTCGGAATGGGAACTACAGAGGGGGATAGAACACATGACTCTTTGAAAGTGGCAACGATGTTCTCCTCTAGCGTCCCCTTGGCATCACATCAAAGACGCCACTACCTTTTCCATACTACTTACTGTTTGTTGACGGTTGTCACAATCGTGCCATTCACTCGGAAAGGACTTTGGTGCGTGGAAAGCAACCGTTCCGATAAACGTCACCTTTACTATTCAAACATTCACTGACAAACCCTGCTACAAGTGCAATAAAATCAATTAGACCAGAAGCATCCATCCGGGAACGAAAAACCAGACACCTCGACGAGCGTACCAGTAGACTCGCCCATTCGTCCCGAAGTCGCCCGACGATCTTGATGTTCGGGTCGTCGAAAGCAGCCAAGAAACAGACCAAGTTTACAGCGACAGCCACTGCCACCCTACAATTTGGCCGCCAGGGTACCATCCACGATGTGAGCACTAGCGCGAGATTGACTCAATTGTTTCCAGATGGTATGTGTGTCTGTACCATCTGTGAGGGTCATAGTCGATCCACCTTCGCAGCACAGACTCGACGCGTTGCACTTACAGGGTATCCGGGATCGCGCCGTACGCGATGTGCATTGGAATCTTTTTCAACACGTGGGGAAGGTACCCGTATACGGTACCAGGATCGGAGGTCTCCACAGTTAACCCTGCTCTGATTCGTTAACTTCCAGTTCGACGCGAGATCAAAACAAGCTGACCACTTACGGCTTGTTATCTTCGCGTGCACTTGAGCGTCACAACTTCTGTCTTATCGGGGTACTGTAGTCAGCGATCGGTAACGCTTACGACGAATATATTCGTCCCAGTGAAAAACTATCTGCCGTACT
The DNA here is from genome assembly GCA_038090535.1 of Tylopilus alboater. Classification (NCBI taxonomy): domain Eukaryota; kingdom Fungi; phylum Basidiomycota; class Agaricomycetes; order Boletales; family Boletaceae; genus Tylopilus; species Tylopilus alboater. The sequence goes on along the minus strand of JBBPMW010001346.1, from coordinate 4,143 downwards.
CTTAATGCCACTTCTGCGCTGTGCCAGAGATCCACTGGCTCCCGCGTCTCCACGAGTTCGATGAAACGTAAAGCCCAGGTCAAGACTTTCTGCCCTATCACGAGTGGCTCGATCAGATGTGACGACGAAATTTTCAGCAATGGATAGTATTTAGGCGTCAATGCCCCTGTGACGATCCGACGTGAGTGAGTGAGTAACCTAATGAACACTTGACTCGCACTGTGGAAGCCCCTAAGGAATATCCTACGAGGGCCAATCTATGCTCCGAGAACTCGACGTCCATGCCAGTACCTAGCCTCACTAAGAACGCATGGATACCTCGGGCATATGTCTTCCACGAAACTACATGTGCAGTTAAAGGTAACGAAATAAACGTTCATAACCGCGGAAGAACATTCGGCTTACATGTATCGTACACCGAACGGAGGAGCTTCTGTTCAGTACGGCGAGATCTCCGTGATTTGGCAGGTCCAACGACCACACGTCGCGGAACCGAACCGTCCGCCATGCGGCCGTCATCTGGGTTGTCGTCGGTTCCCCGTGCTCCTTGTGGCACCCGATGTCGTGCATGAACGCCAGCATGCGGATATCCTCTCGAGTCTTGGAAAGAATGTCGTGATCGTCCACGTCCGGACGACGCTTCTCAGTCCAGTACCGTTTCGCGACGATCCGAAGCGGGAAACGAGGGCGGGGACCAAACGTAGTTTCTTCAAGTTGTGAATACGGGGATGGACTCACCACTGGGAGGTCTCACAGCGCAGAGCAGCGGGAAAGACGCTCGAGTAACGTCCCATCATGGTCGTTTACGTCCATCCTGACTTCTGGGGATCAGCAGCGCGGAGGCCGGAGGACTAGCTCACATTTCAACTGCCAGCGGGTGAAGTTCCTCGCTTCATTAGCCCTTGAAATGGCACGAACTACGACCAAGTAGTATATATTCTATGTCGCTTTCCAAGTTTTGAAATCACAAAAAGCTGGGCGATGACATGGATATCATCATTGCACTCTCGAGAGTTACTGCGGGGACTTCCCGGCGCCAAGTCGCGGTATTTCCCGCATGCCTGGCTCTTTGTGGGCTACTCTTAGTTTTCGATGGAGCATAATCAATGGGGTATATCTGTAGAAAGGCGTGTTCCTCCTGAACTTCTACGAACCGAATCGTAACGGACAATTTGGATGTCGGGCAAGTTGAAATAAAGTTCTATCTGCTGGTATGCATTGAGAGGGAGTGGACTGTACTATCGACAACGCCAACCAACGTATCTTTGTTCACGTTCGAGTTCTCAGCCTCAGATACGTGTTCGTAAAAGCATCTGGTAAGATACATAAATTATTTGCAGTGAAAATAAGAGTCAGTTGGGATGACTGTAGAGTATGTATCCAAGAATGGTCTCTAGAAAGCGCAGCAACTGATCGGAAGAGTGGAACGTCACCGTGGTTCAAACAGGGGAAGAGTGAGAAAGGAACGCAGTGGATCAGATGGAATTGACAAGCTCTACGCTTCGTTTCATAATCTGCTCTAGCGGCCATCTCTCACCATGCCCATGCTTGAGATCAAGGATGTCACCAAGCTCGTCGCATGCCTGAAGGATCGTATCAATGTCATCCTTGGTGTGCGCCGAGCTGACGCAGAACCGCACTCGAGACGTAACGAGCGGGGTGGCGGGGTATGCGACGACGACGACGACTATCGGTGTTTGCCGAGTGCGCATCATCCGAGCGAAGGTGGCCATTTTACCAGGGTTGTAGATCAAAAGGGGAACAATAGGGGAGAATGGGTGGCCATAAGTGATAAAGCCAAGCTTCTTGAGAGCCGCATGAAGATACCGCGAATTGAATGCCAAGCGGCGGATGCGCATGCGAGCCTCAGACCCATCTGAGAGAGCGGAAGGAAGGGATATCCACGAGGGGATCGCCGAAGCAGGTGCCATTCCTGGATGAACATCGTCTTCTGTGGATCTGAGTGTGGAAACAGAACTCGATGGCGACAGAGTCATAGCAGCTTTGGAAGGCATGGGAGGTGGTGTAACACCCATGATACTAGCCATACTAGAGATTATCTGGGTAAGGACCGGTGGCGCCATTGCCTCCGCGTACACGCCGGAATGCCCACGGACACGAAGAACATCGATAAGATGTTTTGGACCAGCAATGTAGCCTCCAGCTGCGCCAAATGATTTGGTAAACGTTCCCATAAGAACGTCCACGGATTGAGGAGGGATATTGAAGTAATCGCAGACGCCGCGACCATGAGGACCGAGGGCACCAATCGAATGAGCTTCATCAACAAACAAATAGAACTGGGCAACTCTGTCAGCGAGCGTAAACCCACTACTGGAGAATACGCCACCTTATATTTCTTCTTGAGTTCGATAATGTGAGGCAGGTTCACCAAGCTCCCCTCCATACTGTAAAGACCTTCAACAATGACCAGGATCTTTTTCCATGGGCGGTGAGTCTTGGGTTGACCTTGACTGATCACTTCACGGAGTAGCGATTCCAGGCTTTGCATGTCGTTGTGCTTGAACATCCGGACCTGCGCCCCGCTAGTTCGGACACCAACGCGGATAGACGCGTGGTTGAACTCGTCGGAAATGACCAGGGATCCCTTGCCTACTAAGGCGGGAATGAACGTGGAGTTTGTCGCAAATCCCATTGAACTGATCAATGAATCCTCCTTGCCAACGAATCGCGCGACGAGAGCCTCGGCCGTAAGATGGAGCTCGTTCGAACCGCCCTCCATGCGAGAACCGCATGCCGAAACGCCATACCGTTTGATCGACTCCTCCACCGCATCCGCACAACCACCGCGTGCCTGCGCGAATCCAAGATAATTGTAAGACGAAATGTTGAGAGCGCGTGTTTTCGTGCCAGGGTATATCTGAGTGTAATTGCAATCCTCCGAGTATCGGTCATAGACAAGGATGGTACGCCCAGCAACGCCTGTGACTGGATGAGAGAAGCAATCATCCATGCGACGCTTTAGCCGACGAGTGTAGAATGAATCGAAATCCGAGTTCAGCGGCGCATAACCCTAGTATACTCATGTCAGACAGGGTATTCCATCGCAATAGAACAACCATACATCATAAGGCATGAGATGCGTAAAGTATTGCTTGGCGAAGCGTTTTCCAAAGAAATCACGGAGGTGACCAAAAACAATGAGCATGAGGTAGCTGACGTAGGTCGTAATCAGAATGTAATACGGTGGTTCTTCTATTTCGTGTTCGGTGACAGGTTTGTCGGGATTGTGTTGCGAAATGCAGCGATAACTCTCGTTAGCGCAGTGTCCGAACTCCGTGTGAACGGTGGTGAAAACTTGTTCTGACGTGGGAGGGGTGCGAGGATACGAGAGGCCCGTGCTGTTGTCGTCAGATTCATGAAGAACGGTGTCCTCTGAGGAACTCGTTATAGAGGACGAGGTTGACAATGCAGGGGTAGATGCGGGAGAGATGTCGTGTCCGCGGGCGCGAGAGTCCGCTTCGTGCACCGCAGACAGGTAGGAAGCGGCGGTTGCCATGGACGGCAGCTGACCGAGCGACCTCTTCTTCTTGAAAATGGACGAGGCTGGCGAGGACGGACTGAGGGCGATAGGAGAAGGCATTTCGAGTTCGTTGCTCGCCGTGGGGCTCAACGACGGCGACGAACAAGTTGAGTATAAAATCATTTTAGCGATGTCACGCCAGTATTATAAAACGTCAGATTACCTCAGCAGTCAGCACCCTCAAAAAACGTTTTCCCCAACTTCTGTGGTAAAAATATATCCTTATTTGGTTAATTTTGTATATGTATTGAGTTTTGCGTGACAAAGTTTCAGTCTAAGACTCATCGACATGTTTCGGATTCTGACGCTATCTGATCAACATATCATATCGATCTTATCACGAATATCGTCAGGTAGCGTTTCTTTAGGGGGACATGTCACAGCCAGGCGTGGAATGGCTCGCAGGCACTGCGGCCTGACACGGTCAGGTGCGGCAGAAATCCCATGGTACTGTTACAAGACATAGTAGAATCAACATGCTTGATCGCATGCATCGCGATGTGACTTCTGGTGAGAGTACTGGTCAACCGATGGCCATATTAGGTATTGCATTCACGAATCACGACGCTCCAAATCGTGATGATTGATGCATCCACCGA
>JBBPMW010001345.1:0-10412 GCA_038090535.1 Tylopilus alboater | reverse complement strand
ATCTGAGTTTCAGGCTGAACCTTGGAACTGTCAAGGAATGCCACGTTACACTGGTGGAAACATCATTGGAAAAATATATTAGTTCCGCTCAGGGCGAATGGAAACTTTGGAAGGTTCAGTCAAGTACCTTCCTTGTATCATGGGTGGATGGAGTCGAAAAGGAATCGAGCGATGCGTCGTGGGAAGTCGATTCAGAGATCGGGTGTGTTCAGCGGACCCGGAATTCAGAGCCGAGCCCTCGACAGTCACTTCGGCACCCCAACGTCAATGTTTCTGGGCTCTTGCAAGTTGCGACGAGCTATGATATCAGGTTCAAAAAGTGGGTATTTATTAACTGGGGAACAGACATTCTACAATGAGACTTGTAGGTTACCGAAAACGTGAAGTAGACCCACTGGCACCATCAAAGGTACTACTAGCCCGCCAGACATGATCCAGTTGACCCAACCCGGCAACGGGGACATCGTCGACGTCTTCAACGATGACCTTCTTGTCTCCTTCGTCGAGATCCCCCAAAGTGGAACATTACCAGCGGATCTCCTACTACCTCAACGTTCTTCGACTCTCTGAGTACCGCCCTGCTACCGCTAAGTCACAGTGCAACTGTGGACACTTCCACCATTCCGACCCCGAGCTCAGATGATGGGTGAGCACGACTAGCCGGCTTGACAACCATCGCGGCACGAGCAGCCGCGACATCGATGCGTGACATCAGTTATCACCCCATAACTGTCCCGTAATTATCATTCGAGCCTGAGGAGTCTCGACGGTCAATTGGGTGTCATCACTATCATGGACCCTGACCAGCTCGAGGCACGTCACGGATGTATATATCATATAAAACATGTTGACCTCCGCTCGGTCTCTAAATGTCACTGCTTGAGAAATGGTCCTAGGTTTCTGTGGGTTGCAGGGTTGCAATGAGGTACTGCTCGCGGTCCTGGGCAATTACCGACCCCTTCATAGTGCGTCGGTGGGCCCATCGACATCCTCAAAAGGGACGTTACTATACGCTGCATGCAAGTTATCAGCTCGCAGGGTGCTGACAACAGCAAGCAAGACGAAATCAGAGAGGACAGCGAAAATTAAGACTTATGAACGGCTTTTTGACGTCGACCATTATTCATGCACATTGTCCTTCAAATTCGTTGGACCCCTCTTGAGATACATATTCCCCGATCGCGGGCTTTCAGGGAACAGGGGAGGGACTGCCGCATCTGCGATGATGGTGTGCAACGTTACCTGCCAGAACGTACCACTGGCGGGCCCTGACTTGGGATCCATAAGTACGGAATGGGCCACGGGCCGTCACACCACTCAATTGTACAGATGCCGTGTACGAATTCTGTCAAGAGATTGTCACGAACTTCTTGCTGTGTTCCCCCCCCCCTCAATACCATCCAAGAATTCGCGCCGATTATTCCTCAAGAGTCGCCTCATGACACATACCTTATTGTTATGGAGTCGACTGTAAAGGATTGAGGACGCTTCCCAGCGTTATTGGATCTGTCAGGTGCGTGTTTCAGCTGCAACATTATGAGACTCCATCTCGCGTAGTATTTCATGTGGTGTTTGAATCTTTGAATGGTAAAGCCACTGGCGTGCCAGGGCCGCATTAATGGAAAGCCACATAAAATCTGGCATGGATGGGTGGTGTTTCAAATTTTCATATGTGAGATCTATTACCGTGTGAATGTCACTGGCATGTTCATGGTTTTTCATGGTGTGCGTCCGCCACCATTGTGCATCATTGGCCATGGCGTGCGACAACCACCGGCCACTGGCCACTGAAACCCTGGTCAGGGCCCTCGTGAATATATCCCCCATGAACCAACCAGGACCGGAGTATCCCCTCCCCGTCCCCCGCTCAAGAAGCTGTATTTCAACTGTGCAGCCGCATTGAATCAGAACTCGGAATGGGTTTGTATGACGCAACCATTGGTGCGTGTAACGAAGTGTTCGATGGAATGGCACTTGTTGACGGGATCGAACAATAGGTACGCTCCTAGTGGGCATATTTTGTGAGTGTCGCGCAATTTCTGAATCTATCGTCGGCTGTGGGGGCTCTGTCTGACCCGTTGCGAACGAAGTTAATACCTTCTTGTATGGGCTTGTTACGTGCCAGTTCGTAGCGTACCGCCTGACGAGTAAGTAGACTGAGCAAACATGAATCCACCATTACTTATATCCCTTCAGAATTCAATGATTCACTAGCGACAAGGTCGGTCCGTCACCAATTCATGAATGTACCGTTTTGACGAGCAATTTAAGGTGTATGGTACTCTTCCTGTTCATTTTGGATACCTTCCACAGTGCCTCGTGAGTATCATCCTCTATCAGGTGCTTGTGAAGTGACTCAATCATTTCCGTCACGAAAGAGTGATATATGTGGCATGGAATTATACGTTCGTACTGTTGTCGACCTCCATTCTACTCGTGCTCAGTGCATTCAAGCGTGACAAACTATGATAATCCAAACGCTCTTCCACGTGTGTAATCATCGTATCAGCCTGTCCGTTTCAGTCTAGTTCTGATAGTACTCAAAGTGGCCGAATGGCCATACGCATTTACCCCTCTTGTCACTGCGCTTGCTGCACTGGTGGCGCAGATATATCTAGGGTCCAGGTAAGTACACATGTCTAGTTGACAAGCGTGACAGTATCTCAAATTGAATTCGTGTGCCGTAGGATTTGGCGTTTGACAAACAGCAAGTTCTTATATGGCGTAGTCATCCTACTAGCAATCCCTTCGTTTATGCTGGGTATAATGGCCTCCATCGAGGGTTGGATGATTAAGACGTATGTCTTACGGCTGCTATCTACATTAGACTGATCCCAATCATTTAGTCCTTCTGAGATCAACCGACTTGTCTCATTCGCGATTTCGTGGTTGTCCATGCAGGTCATTGTAGACACGTTCATTACTAGTACGCTCGTTTATTCCAACTTATAACATGAAGGTACTCATTTACTGTAACGATCACTAGTCACGTTGGTCATCGTCTTCAGCCGTTCGCGAACTGGTTTCCACAGAACGGACACAATTCTGAACCGATTTATCCGCGGAGCCATCCAGACAGGTCTCTTCGCCGACATCTTCTCTCTGGGTTCCCTGATTACTTTCGTCGTTCTCCCGGACACGTCCCTGTGCGCCACGTTCGGCATACCCCTTGGTCGAATCTACACGAATGTGAGTTTCCTCAGCGCAACGGGAGGTTCTGTGCGATAACTTGATTATTGTTTATGTCTCAAGACCCTCATGGATACTCTCCTTACTCGGCAACTGCTCATGGTAAAGACGGATGGCGCGGGCACTGTTAGTCAGAGAATGGCAGTGAGTTGCTTAGCTACCATCGAATGATCGCCACTCATCTCCAAGCCCCGCGCAGATCGATTCAGTGTTTTGGACACCCACTGACTCCCAAGCCATTCCGAGGGTCTAATCGACTAGCGTCCAACTCAGGGTTTAAAGCACTGCTCAGGAAACATGCAATCGCCGGTCTTGTGAGGGTGCGGAAGGCCGCAAGCCATTGGGAGCGAGTGCCAGAGTTCTACCTTGCAACGACCTTGGGCCCCCGCTTGAAAGGGGACTGCCACGTGGCGCAATCGTCACTCTATCAATCATCTCTCTATGTAAAAAGCGTGTCCCTTCCCCTTTCCTTTCTGTCGACTTGCTTATCGACCACATTTTATTATTACCGACTGGCTTTCAGGCTGCGCACTGCTGATAGCTCGCCGCACACTGGGACTTCAAACATTTTAGTATGCTGTGTCACTATGCGCTCATAATGATCATATACGTTAATTGACACTAAGCTTCCTACCGAAGAGAGCAAAGCAACCCACAACGTTTGCTCATCCGAGTACCATTCCTCTCGTCCCGGGCTATTAGTATGTGTATCACTAAGGAGCCCAGTCCGGTTAGACGTAAGCATGCATGATGAAAATCTACAAATTCAAAAACCAAAGCAACAAGAACATTCGACGAAGTCCCTTTCTGTACGGCCCAAGGTCTCGGCAAGACACAGTCCCTCCGAGATGTGTTCCGGACCCTGGGTGTGACGACTTCGCATTCCCCACCCTCGCGATCACACGTCACCTAAGTGGTCCTTTATATTGCGGCTTGGATGCTAGTCGATTGAACCGTCGAAGTGGCCTGCGAGTAAGCGTGTGACCAGTACACTGAATCCATCTAGGCAGGGACTGGAGATGAGTGGTGATCATGCGACGGAAGCTAAGTAACTCACCACCACGCTCACGTTGGCTGCGCTGGGGACATATTTACATACCTATACGGCTGGAACGGATACTGTGACTGGCCCCAAGGCTACGACCTACATGTTGCTTCGAAGTGGATCGACGGTATTTCGAGTTGCGGACCGCGTATTCCCTCGCCAATCCATCTCTTTGAGGCGAGTTGGCAATACCAATGACATGTATGGCTGTTTGAACATCGGGAACAGGGTAGAGAATACGACTTGAGTTTGAGTCGGGTGGAAAAAAGTGTCGTCCGCCACGATTCTAACCGAGTAATCCAAGCGCCCGACCACCGATGTACGCTCCATAAGTTCCTGTCATGTGGGTGAGGAAATACATTGCCGTTTACCACAAAATCTAGGAGGGTCCCGGATAGTTGATCTGGGTGACGATCTAGCAACCGTTGGAAGTGTACTGGACAGTAGATCTTTGTCCTGGAGGTAGATTCGTTTCAAGCAAAGTAATCACGTGGCGTACTTGCAACATTTCCCAATTTGGGTATGACTTCCTTGATCCCGAAATGTCCGTACAGCGCCCAGTGAGGCTACTACTCAGACAGGGCACCCCATTTACTCGCTGGAACTCGTCGTCATCGTCGAGCAGTATTGAAAAAAATGGAACCAGTGTCGATGCACCTCCTCCGTTGTTGCAGCGACCGCTCGGCGTCAAGGACCGGCCGGTAGCACATAACAAGACATGGGATGACACGAGGAAGGAGCTGATGGACCAGGAAACGCGCCTTCAACAGCGACAACACCTGTAAGTCTTCTTTCGTGTAGTCCTTGCTCGTTTCATCCCTTCCCAGAATAAGCGAAGCAGGTAAAGGGTACTTTACGGATCTGAATGCTACCCGGAGGCATGGAGGCAAGACATGGATAGCACCCAATGTCATGGTCCGGGAGGACGTGAGTGCCATGATGCACTATATCTGTATCCTACTGAGAACCCTCCGTAGAAGGCACTATATTTTCCAAACGTTTGCGGTTCTCGACTAGACACTCGCGCTCAGACACACACTACCGACATTTGTCACGGTCGCATTTCTGTAATTGCCATGCTGTCCACCAGGATGTCAGAGGTACTCTGTGGTTGCTTGTGCCCATGATGTGACGACTGATCAACATCAGGTCCACGTCGACGGGTTCGTCTCGCCGACGAATGCGCGGTATCTGTCCAACCCGTTATACCAATATATCCAGATCAACCTGCAAGAAAACCTTCTCAAGTCGTGGCTCGTGTCTCTGTTCCTGTCGTCCATCGCCAAGACGGTACCCAAGGAATTGCATCCCACATATCTGGTATCGAGTCAAAGCGTCGAGTTTGCCCGCGAGCCTCTGGGCATGACGAACAAGCACGTCGGGTATGTATACCTGGTGGACGAGAAGCTCAAGGTGCGGTGGGCGGGATGCGCGGACGCGAAAGTTGAGGAGACACAGGCGCTAGAGACGTGTACGGGTGTTTTATTGAACCGACTCGAAAAAGGTGTAACTACTCCTAGGTAGTTGTTTGTTCGTGTTGGCTACGTGTCTCCCAAGAAAATACACCTTGACCGCGAACCCGTACAAGCCATGGCCTCCCCCGCGCAACAGCTCCCTCCAGGTTGGGTCGCAGAATGGTACATACAGCTCCGCGGATTGCCCCAATTGTTTCCTAGTCACTAAAAATTTACAGGAATGTGGAGAACCAACGATATCTCTTCATCGGTTAGCTTGCTTCAGCGCCCCATTTGTAACAAGTCCCGTTGCTGACGCTGAACAGAGACTGCGACCGGAAGATCACAATGGGAACCTCCCGCCCAGGTTCCAACCGCGCCCATAGATGCGCACGGACCCTCGGCCTCCCCTCCACCCCTCCACGCCCACGCCAAGCGTCGCCAGTACGCCGCCGGCCAGACACAAGCGTACTACGGCACGGGTGACGCCATCCCCGACCCTACCTACGGTGCTGTCGGAGTCCAGCAGCAGCAGCAGCAGCAGCAAGCACCTACTACTCAGCTTTTCACTCCCGGGCTGGCAGCCGAGCAGGGTTTCGCCGGACAGCAACAGCCACCATATCACGCGCCGCACCCGCAAGAGCCTCAGTACATCAATGCCCCCGGATTCGGACAAGAACCTGTTTATTATCCCCCAACGGCACCCGTCAACCAGTTGGCGGACCAGTTTGGTCAGATGGGCATGGGCCAGAAACCCTTGCAACTGTACACGACGAATCTGTTGACGTCCCCACCCGACCCGCGCGAGTTGACTCGTCCGCCTCCCGAGATTCGGTTGCCGCCCAATTCGTGCATCACGACGTCGCCTTACGCAAACGCCGAGTACAGCTACCAGCGGTGTACCCTGAATGCCATACCGACCACCTCTTCACTCCTCAACAAGGCAAAGATACCGCTTGCTCTCGTGATCACTCCTTATCGTACAGTGAGAGAGGGTGACCAGCCTGTGCCATTGGTTACGGACACTGTGATCGCGCGTTGCAGACGTTGCAGAACATACATCAACCCATACGTTCAGTTCATTGACGGTGGAAACCGGTGCGTCTCCTCCGTCCTCGTCCTTCAAGCTTGATTTCATTTGTCGCGTTTCGTCAAGTTGGCGGTGCTGCATGTGCAACATGTCGAACGAGGTTCCTCAGCTCTTTGACTGGGATCAGGCTCGGAACCAGCCTGGTGATCGGTGGGCTCGTGATGAGTTGAATCATTCTGTTGTAGAGTTTGTCGCTCCGACCGAATACATGGTTCGGCCACCCCAGCCAGCAGTGTATGTCTTCCTCATTGATGTCAGTCACGCGGCCGTCCAGTCAGGTGAGAGGATTAGGCCTCCCGTTAAATCATGTGGTTGATCCCTCCGTTCAGGCATGGTCGCTACTGCGACACGTACCATCTTGGAGAGCCTGGATCGTATACCTAACGAGGATGACCGCACCAAGGTAGCGTTCGTCGCGTTCGACACTTCGTTGTATTTCTTCTCCATGCCCGTGAGTTTTTGTTGAGCCAGGTTGATTATTGGTCTTTAACAGTCACATCCCATACAGCCCGGCACGGCTGATTCCTCTATGCTCGTCGTTTCCGATGTTGAGGACGTCTTTTTGCCTAAACCCACCGATCTCCTCGTCAACTTGGCAGAAGCTAAAGCGTCACTGGAATCTCTCCTTGGAAGAATTAATGATATGTTCCAGGACAATCACACTGTTGGCAGTGCTCTTGGCCCTGCCCTTCAAGCAGGTTTCAAGTTGATGGTATTTATACCTACAATGTCGAATCTTTGTTTACCTGACGGGACCGTAGGCCCCGATTGGTGGAAAGATCATTGTATTGTCTGCTTCGCTACCCAGCATCGGTGCCGGTGCTCTCAAAAACCGAGAGGATCCTAAGATCCTCGGTACTTCCAAGGTACGAGTTGCGGCCCTATCAGACGTCGAGTGTTCACATCCCATGACAAGGAATCCACATTGCTTCAAGCAGCGTCACCGTTCTACAAGACGTTTGCTATCGAATGTTCCCGTGCGCAAGTTTCCGTGGACATGTTCCTCTTCAGCTCAGCATACCAAGATGTAGCTAGTCTTGGTACGCGCTTCCATTATACATCGAACCATTTCTGAACTCAGTTGTTCTGCAGCGTGTCTCCCTCATTACACCTCCGGCCAGACATTCTTCTACCCTGCATTCAATGCCTCGCGCACCGAAGACGCCATCAAGTTCGCGCACGAATTCGGCGAAGTGCTTGCGATGCCGGTCATGCTTGAAGCCGTTATGCGTGTTCGTGCTTCAAAAGGTAGGCTGAATTCCCATCCTTTCACCCAGTGTAACTTACCCCATTAATTCCAGGTTTACGGATGGCGTCGTTCCACGGAAACTTTTTTGTCAGATCTACGGATCTTCTCGCGATGCCGGCTGTGCCCACCGATCAATCGTATGCCATCGAAATCCAGATCGAAGATAACATCACCGCGCCGTTCGTCGTCTTGCAGACTGCCGTCCTGCACACGACATGCTATGGCGAGCGCCGGATTCGTGTCATCACACTCGCACTCCCAACGACGAGCAGTCTTTCGGAAGTATTTGCCTCTGCAGATCAAGTGGCTATCGCAACGCTGTTGGCGAACAAGGCCGTAGAGCGGTCGCTCACACACAAGTTGGAGGACAGCAGAGATGCGATCTTGCAACGCATGGTGGACATACTGTCGTCGTACAAGAGTAGTATGACGGCTGCTGGCGCTGGTGCCAGTGCACAGTTGGCTGTCTCCGAGAACCTGAAGATGCTCCCTGTGTTGGTTCTCGGGCTGCTGAAGAACGTATGGTTCACGCTGGTTTCGTACCGTGGACTCGTGGTGCTGATATGGTTTTGCTAGGTCGGTGTCCGTCAAAGCGCTCAGATTCCTCCGGATCTTAGAGCGTATGCTCAAGCTCTGCTTACCTCATTACCGTCTCAAACACTCATTCCCTACATCCACCCCACGTTCTATTCGCTACACAATATGCCTCCTGAGGTGCGCTCCTTTTCCATTACTGTATGGTTTGCGCTGAGTTGTATGGCAGGCAGGCACTGTTGGGGAGACCGGTATCATTATGCCAACACCTCTACCTTTGACATCGGAGCGCCTCGAACGACATGGTCTCTTCCTCATAGAGGATGGCCAGACGATCTTCTTGTGGGTTGGTCGTGATGCAGTACCGCAGCTCATCATGGACGTGTTCAATCTCCCCAACTACGAGGTCATGCGCGGTGGCAAGGTGAGCGTGGTCGACTCGATCTGATGATCGGACCATGTGTACTCACCAACCACTTCTTCTAGATGACGCTTCCGGTCCTTGACAATCCATTCTCACAACGCGTCAACGCCATAATCCAAAAAACGCGGGAGCTGCGCAGGGGGGTGTACTATCCCCATCTGTACGTCGTCAAGGAAGACGGCGAGCCGCCGTTGCGGTTGTGGGCACTGAGTTGTCTCATTCAAGACCGCGCGGACGTGTTGCCGAGTTATCAGCAGTTTATCAATCAACTCAAGGACAAGGTTAACGGGGCCAATAATTACTGAGTATGAGCGCCGAGGAGTAGAGGGTGTATCGAGCGAGGGTTGGGGGGCAGAGAAGGTGATTGATAGTCCGATGTTGTCTTCGTCGTTTTTTCGTTTCTTTATTCGTGGCATTTCGTTTCGTTTTTCTACGATGTCGAGATGGAGGAGTAACGTCGACCGATGCACTCGAGGATGATCGACGTTCGGAACTCGGGGTGTTTTCGCTGTTTTTCCGACTAAGCTACCTACTCGAGGTCGTATCAGAGCCCTATGCACTTTTATGCGTGACGATCCAAGACCATTAGATCGGCGCATTGGAACTGAAGGAACTGCTTGACTGGCGCCTATCCTTAACGAGCTGAAGCCGCTAGTATTAGACCACTGGCAGTACTCGTTGTGGTGTTTTTTATTATCACCAAGCGGACAACGTTAATGAGTCTCCTTCCGTTCGCTCAGGCGTTACGATTGCAGTAAATATTACACCAAGTCAGGTCTGAGATCGTTCCTAGATATGCTTGCAAGTCGTCGAGCGTAAGTGCGACTCTGTTTCATGCTTATCTTATCAGTACACCTACTGATTATTTTTTTCAGCATCACATCTGACTGGGTCGGACTATCGGCTGGCACATCAACCAAGAAATACCCTTAGACGCATTCAGGATCTATTGATTGGCTGACACATGGCGTCCGAGAACGGTTGGTAGACCCATACCATCGCTACGTGTTCTGAACCCTAACACGACGTTAACGTGCAGTGCTGATTGGCGTGATCGGCGGAAGCGGTCTATACCATCTCGACAATCTCACCACCATGTAAGTCGATATTGATTCAAACCCATCTCGAGGACACGTTTAACCCTTCGTCCCTTTCCTCTCGCTTTACGTTACTCAGCAAAACAGTTAACCCAGAGACCGTACGTCCCTCTACACCCATAATCCTCCGCTTACCTGACTTCGCATCTAACGTTAATCAGCCCTGGGGATACCCTTCCTCCCCCATCACTATCTGCGCCCTGCCTTCTGGGGCGCGGGTCGCCTTCATCGCTCGCCACGGCAAGCACCACAGCATCCCACCCTCCGCCGTCCCCTCCCGCGCCAACATCGCCGCCCTCAAATACCTCGGCGTCCGCGCCATCCTCGCCT
>JBBPMW010001344.1:0-10414 GCA_038090535.1 Tylopilus alboater | reverse complement strand
CGAGTTTCTGTCTGTCGTGCTTGACCGAGGGTAGGCTGGCTGCGTCACCCTTGGACTCCTCTTGCTCAGCTGACGACATTGCGCTCCACGATGCACGACGAGCAGCAAAGAGATGCCTATATCCGACCGAAAAGAGGTTTCGTTCCTCGGAAGTGAGCTCTCGGTCCAAGAAGGCAATATTCTTCATATGATGGACCATGTCTGGCGAGGTGTATAAATACACGCATGCGAGAGCATCTAGCCAGAGAGAGGGATAACTTGCCTTCCCAACGCTCAGCTTCCTTAGCAGCCTGAGCAAGAAGTAATGATTTTTGGCAAGATCCCGGCCCAGGCTTCTGTATTCGACATGTTTTGCCTCAAATACATAGGATCAGCGGCAGGCTCGTCGACTTACCATAGATGATGCATGGAGCAGCTAAAATAAGCTGTTTAACCACAGAACAAATCGTTAGTCCTCTGGGTTACTTGACGAGTCGGGTACATACAGCGTGAAAAGGAAATCAGTTGTGATCTTGAATGGGTTGCGGAGCGATCAACGAAACAGGGCCAGAATTAGAGTTTGAAGTCTTGGTGTCATTAATGCTTACACAATCATCCAAATCGCTCAAATTTTTGCGTTCCGTGGTGATAAGGAGCGAAGGACAAGAGGATGCCTCGGCGTCACCCTCCTTTCGGAGGGAATGTGATCACTGCAAACATGTGGAATCTAACGAAAGTGCAAGGGAAGTAATAGCGCTTACGTTCTCCATCAAGTAGCTCTTCCATGCTGAGTTCCAGCGCATGTAGCATTTCTTCCTTTCCGGTTTCCCAAACAAGCTCACAGATTGAGAGGCAGAGTATGGTAGACGACTCAGGTGGGCTGAACATTGTTAGCCTTAACCAGCAGAGTAGGTCAAGGAAATTCTTACAGTAGAATTTGATCATCCCACTCCATAGCTTCTCCCGCCACTACAGTTCTATTCTTTGTCCTCCCTTCTGTGCCGCCAGACTGGACTAACACATAACATTCGATGGGAGTCTGTGCCAGACCAGCAGTTAATTGATCACCCCGAATGCCTGCAAGACATTTTGTAGGATTCTGTAAAAACATCGACAAATATATAACACACGTAATGACAATCCGAGACATGTCGTTGCAGGGTTTGGAGGTCTCAACTACCAAGTTTTCCAGTAGTTCATGCCCGGTGTCCGAGTTGGCTAAACATGTTAAACTCGCATGATGAGATAAGCGAAGCTCCCTCACTGTATGGAGTATCTAGGTCAAGTAAACCATCGTGTTATAGAATCGAGACACCCACCCTCTAACTCGCAAGTATACAACACCTGAGACAAGCCATCGAGCAATTGTTGGATGCATGTGGGCAAGTACTTACCGTCATGCGAGTCGAGAGAATATTTTTCTGATAAAAACTGCACCAGGTAGCCTTGTACTAGGTCGTCAGGTTCTAGTTTACTCTAATACATCAATGCCAATGGCGCGTAACAAAGATGAAAGATGAATAGCTACAGACATTTTCAAGTAGAGTCGCCCATTCACTGTCGTGGGTAATGGCAATGGAGGCACCTGGATCCTGTCAAAGAAGAGTCAGCCGTTCTACAAGATAGCATGTCTACGTGGTCGCAAACCTGGTTCAACAGATAACTATTGATGACATCAGAATAGTGGAAAGGCTGGTGAAGTGTTCAATCGTCGGATCAGAATTTACTGGGACGTACTCACCTGAGATAGTGCAGGTTGATGGATCAGATTGGAAGAATTCAGGACTATGCTGGGCGTATAGTTCAAGCTGTGTCTTCTTCTTTTGTAAAACAGCCCGACGCGCTTGCCATTTTCGGCAAGCGGGCGCAACCCCGGGGTTCTCCGTGCGTGATCCCTTTACACATTTACATGCACAGCATGTAAATTCCTCCAATTAACCCTATCATGGGCTCACGATACTTCAGTGGCTTCCATCTCATCTCTACGCACAACGTTCCTCCACACTCTGGAGGTCTTCCGGCCTCGCTTCATGGCTTTCGAGCACATTCCTGCAATACTCAGTAACTGACAGTGCCAGTTGGAGTAGCGCCACAATCTACTCCCACTGGCAGAGAGAGGGGTCGCAACCCCTAACTCTCACGGGCGTCCGATGTTTTTCTCCCACGCATTAGTGGTTTGGAAACCTGTCCTCTTCGGGTCCAGGAACATACTTACCGCACTACTGGCAATTCTCTCTGCAAACGCAACAACATACCAGACTCTCTGAGCCCCATCTTCCTCACCGATGGCACGCAGAACGCGAGACATGAACCCATCTATGGTAATGAAATTAAGATGAGTGTCATTTTTACACGCCGATCGACAGCGAGACCGACAAGGAAGAAGAAACAGACGGATCCCACTTTCCTCAGTCCTGGGTCGTAACAGACCCCCCTCTTTTTCGGCGCATAAAGCCTGTCCATCTCCTGGTCTCCTCCGGCCCCTCCACCATCCGACATCGTTCATACAGATCGACACCTCCCAACTTGCAGAGGTCACCGTCAGCACCCTGGGCTTGTGTAAGGTGAGTGGCAGCAGGGGGGATCCAAGCGCGATGCCAAACACGAGGTGAGGGATGCGAAGAAGGCATGGGGAGTGAGGGCAAGGGTCCACGCTGCTCAATAGCGCTCAAGTCGACTATTAATGACCTGACCGAGGGTTTTGGGTATTCGCTTTGACAGGTTCACAAGGTTGCGTCAGATCCCTCTGCACTGTCCAGCACGAGGTTGTAGCGCAGACAACATTGAAGCAGCAGGAGCCTTCATAGAACGCTCCTCTGTGCTATAAATGAAGTCAATTTGTTCACCTTTCTCTCTCCAACTAACAGCCACGCCAATCCTCAAACCGAACACTGGCGATGCTAAACCCGTCGCCTTCGACATTGATACGACTTTTAGCGGGATCTCGTACTGCATTCTTGAGCGAGGTCAAGTTCCGGAGATTCGTGGAGTCACGAGGCAAGTTCTTCGTTTGTTTGGACTGGTCTGTCTTGACTGGCCTTAAGATTTCGTAAGTAGGTACAAGTTAACGGTGATGCCAAAGTGCCATCTCTCTTGTACTATGACAAGAGTGGTAACGTCGGAGTGGCTGGCGAAGAGGTGCTCACTTGAAGACGTCATCGAGACCGCGCTGACCGAAGGATGGAACGAAGGCTGAATGGTTAGTTATCAACGACCTCACGTATGTACAGGATGTAGGGCACAGCGTGTAAGTTTTCTGGGTTATAGATACATATCCGCGTTCCTCTCCAACTGTTCCGAGGCTTACTTCGGCTCGACCCTATCCAACTTCGTCGCTTCGCTGCGTGCTTGGCACACAACCAGTCTTGGTCCTGAACAACTCTGTTCTTTTCTTGAACACGTGTCCAGGACTCCAGGTTCAATGGCTCCCGCCCTCTTCTAAGTGCCTGAGACGCATTACCTTCGAGCACAATATATTTCTGAGTCCGCTGCTACACATACGTGGATTTCAGTTCCCTGAGAGATGCAGCCGTTTATGCTTGCATCGTCGACGTCTTATTCCATCTCTCGTCTTGGGGGATTCACTGTCCCGACGCTGGGCTCTGGAGAAGAGTCCAGCCCTCTCGCACACATCTTGCGGATCGCAGGCTCACAGCAACCTTCAAGCGGTCGCTTTCCGCGTCCTGACAACAGTGTTCTTCCAGAGATACCCAATGTGCCCCCATTATGCACCTTACAGATCCGCCACGTACTCCTCTGCGTGTACCGTACATATGCTCTATTGTGATCAACATCTGCCGACTTAACCATCAAGGTAAGATTCAAGTAAAATCTTTGCCTTGATCACCGTCAACATCTCCTTTCCCGATTCCCGTTGCATTCGCTTCGTCATCCCCAACTGAGTCGAGCACAGCACTTTCTGGCCCGCTGCTGTCGTATTTACCATCCCTGGGTGGTAATCGTAATCATCCACATCCTCCTCCATCGTGGTCTCCTCAAACACCTGGAGGGGGGGAGGAGCGGTGACTGCAAAATCGGCCGACACGACCTTCCCAATCATCTCACTGAACTGCCCAGCGATCGAGATGATCGATAACACCTTGTCCCTGAACGACGAAAGCTTCGAGTTGGCGGCGGTAGCAGAGGCGGCGCAACCCGCTGCCACGACAACGTCAGAGAGATCAGCCACAATCTGTTGAGTGAGAGAGCCCGGGTTGCTCATCCAGGTGGGAGAGATGTAGGCGCGCGTCAGGGATCTCCAGCGCCCCGACATTGGTTGCGCCTCTGTTCACCAAATCCTCTGCCGTTAGCATAGATGTTGATGGCATTCGAAACTCGATTTCTTACCGGCTTTCTGCAATTGCTCGTAAATCTGGTTGATAAAATCATTGTGCCCTTTCTCGATGGTCCACGAGGAAATGATCTGGTGCAGGTAGTACGAAAAGTATGCCTGGAATGCGATTGAGAGATACAGCGCCACGTCATCGCATTTCATGCTTGCCAAGCAGTTCGCCATGGATTCGCCGATGGACTTCGAAACGCTTCGCGTTGCAGAGAATTGTTCCTTCGTCGGTTTCGTAGTCCGAGGCTGAAAGTCCTCAGCGATACCCTCGGCCATATATGTCGTATTCTGCTGAAGCTCCGCGTTGAGCTTCTTCAGCACTGAGATGATCATCTCGTCCGCGTACGTATCCGCCGTGGCGACGATGCGTTGTACGGTGCGCAGTTGGGACTGGTTCTCCGCAAGGGCAGATTTGAGGGCTCTCGACTCCTCATGATGTCTCCTGATCTCGTCCATGAGAACAGCGACTTGGTGATCTTTGTCTCCATTGGATGATATGTCGATTTGGAATTTCCTACTGACAGAGGCGAGCTCGTGCGACAGTGCCTTGTAACGGTCTTGAAGGTCGGTGAGCTGAGAAATGTAAACGGACAACTCTCGCTGAAGCTTCGCGATCTGCTCTGCCTTTGTAGCATTCGCAGACATCTGCTGGTCGCGTTCCGCGGTAACGGAGGAAATGATTTTGTCTTTCTCTTGGTCGGACAACGTCACGGTCTGGAGCTGGTTGCTCACAGAGGCAAGCTCCTTCGACTGCGTTGCATAACTGTCTTGAAGCTTGGTGAATTGAGCGGTGGCAGTGGAGACCTCCAGTTGGAGCTCTTGTATCCGGTTGAGAGCAATCGTGAGCTGCTGCGTCTTGTCAGCATCCGTAGCTCTCGACTGGTCAGCTTGGACGGTGCCCTTATATTGCGAGGCCTTTACTGCGAGTTCGTCATTGAGTGCGCTGACTTTCAGGCGAGACAGTACCTCATGTGATTTTTGGAGGTCGCTGGTCCGAGAGGCGGCTGTGGCGAGGTCTCGACGAAGCTCCTCTATCTCCTTCTCCTTCTTCTCCAACGCACCAGCGACATGATGAGCAAGGTCGCTATCGGATACGTCTGCGCCCAGTTTCGTAAGAGAAATTTTGATTTGACCGAGCTCGTTATGGAGGTGGTTGAGCTCTATCGACTGCGCATCGAATCGCTTCTGAAGTTCTGTCTTTTCGTCCCACTGGTAGGCAACGGAGGATTTCTGCCGAAGCCTCTGATCAGCACGACCCTGGCGGGCAGCCGCGATCGATTTCGGTCTCATGTCGTCAAGTTCGCACCCTGCCTGGTCACGGTTACGTTGGGTAGTAAGAGAGGTGGTGGTGTGCTCTCGGTCCTCGCGCTGCCGCGAGGTGAGGTTGAGGTAGCGTCGGAGTTTCATTCACCTCAGGATTCTGAGGTAAGGTGAGGTACTTAAGGTACGTTGAGGTTCCACCCAAAAAAGGACGAGACCTTTATATATTAATAATAATCTAATTGTATTTTGAAATATATTTTGAGGGACTTACATAAAATGTTGAATGTCCCGATCAGTACTTGTCACGGTGTCTTCTGTTACAGATCCCTGCGCATTAAGTCCAGCATGGGCAGAGGGGAGTTGAGCTTGCTGGATGGTCCTTGTCATCTTTAGCACGAGGTTATCGCGCCGACAACTTGAACATTGAATTCCAGCAGAAGAACGCCCCTCCGCACTGCAAACGATCTGGATTTGTTCACTCTTCCCTCTCAAATTGTCCAGGCATGCCAGACCTCAAACCTTACAGTGGCGATACTAAACTCGTAGTCGCTTTCGACATTGGTACAACCTTTAGCGGTATCTCGTACTGTATTCTTGAACGAGGACTCGTTCCCGAGGTGCTTCAGGTCGCGAGGCAAGTTCACCGTGTCTTTCTATAGAACCCCCCTGACTGGTCTTAGATTTCCTGCGCTGCCACCAGTCGGTGGTGACGCCAGGGTACCGTCTCTCTTGTACTATGACAAGACCGGTCATGTCAGAGCGGCCGGAGCTGAAGTACTGACTGAGAGCGTAATCGAAGCCGCGCTGACCGAGGGGTGGTCGAAGGCTGAGTGGTTAGTTATCAACGACGTCAGTAGAACTCGTACTGATCCATGAGTTCCAGGTGGAAGCTTCACCTCCGCCCGAAGCATTTGGTCTCCTCGATTGTCCGGGACGACGATTTGCCCCCACTCCCGTCCGGAAAATCTGCCGTCGACGTTCTCACAGATTTTATCAAGTATCTCTTCCAGTGCGTCAAGGACTATATTCAGAAACATCATCCTGCGTTGACCTGGTCAACCATCGGGCATTCCATCGAGTACATCTTCACTCACCCGAATGGTTGGGAAGGCGAACAACAACAGCTATACCGTCAGGCGATTGAGCTTGCCGGCCTCATTCCCAGTACACCCGAGGGGTACTCTCGTGTCCATATGCTAACCGAAGGCGAGGCAAGCCTTCACTTTTGCATCCCGAACCTGCTCAGCGTGGAGACGGTCGATCAAACTACTCCTCAAGGAGTTGCAATCATCGATGCTGGCGGTGGAACCATCGATCTGAGCATGTTTTCTATGTCATTCGGCCCGATCTCCTGCGAGGAGATTGCTCCAGCTGAGTGTATGCAGCCGTCGCCAATAGCCGAATTCCTCGTCACTCATCTCTATCCCTTTTTAGGCCGACTGCAGGGTTCAGTCTTTGTTACCCGCCGGGCTAGAGTTCTGTTGCAAAGTTGGTGGCTTGTTCCTTCTATTGTTTTCCTAGTGACGAGTGCGAAAATTATATAAAAACAGGACGACTTGAAGGCTGGGAGCGCTCCACCCCTAACGAGATAGACGAATACACGCGCGAGTTCGATCATTCAACAAAACTCGTCATCAAGAGTGATCAAGAACCGGCTTACGTCAAGGTTGCCGGTCGTCGCTACAAAAACTCGAAATATAACATCTCACTTGGAAGGCTGAAGTTGACGGGGTAGGACTTCCTTTGACCTCGGCAGTCAACACTAATTGTCTTATTTCATATCTTCTAGTGAAGAAGCCACCGGTTTGTTCAATGAGTCTATCGATGCCATCATTGGCGCATTTGAGCAGCAGCAGGGATTTGCTAAAATACCGATTTCTGTAGGCTTTACCCCCTGGAATACTTCGTCACATTTATCCGCATTTTCAGACGGCATTCCTGGTTGGGGGGCTCTCCGCAAATGACTGGATCTGGTCTCGGCTCCAGTCATATTTCAAGGACAAGGACATCAACATTTGCCGTCCAGACAATCACATGTGTGTGCTTGTCTAGCATGCCCACAAATTTTGCTGAGCGTTTTATTAGCAACAAGGCAGTCGCCAGTGGCGCGGTGTTGTCTCATGTCGATCGTGAAAATCACTTAGTCCCCTCGCGAGTTGCACGTGCCACATATGGTGTAGTCTGCTCCGTACCCGTCAAGAAAAACGACGCGGAACACATTCGTAGGAAGCATCAGTGGGAAAGAGATCCAGATGGCAATTGCTACGTTCCGGGATACTTCCAGTCGAAAGTTCGCAGGGTACGCTTCCATCGTTGAGTGCCTCGCGAAACACTGACTAGAGTTGGTTCTCATTTGCAAGGGTGCTCATATTCCCGAAGAAATGGAATTCCGGGAATCATTTACGCTTACTGAAAGAAATCTAGCAGACTTTGGCATGCAGATCGTACGCCTTACGTGTTATCAAGGCAGTCTATCCGATCCGAAATGGGTGGATGAAGATAGATGCGAGTTCCTTATATTTTCATCTCTTACCCCGTGTTCCCGTTCTGATGTGAAACATTGCAGCGTCTTTCTCCACATATTGTACTATCCGCGCGGACCTAAGCAAGGCCGCAAAGGATCTGGTTTTGCCGAAGGGCGCTTCCAGCCAGGCCCACTACCAGCTAGATTATGATGTAATTATATTGTTTGGGCTCCCGGAACTTCAAGCGTACCTAGGCTGGGAGACAAAGGTAAGTCATGGACTATAAACCCTTGCTGTTTGCCAATTTAATCTTCTTTCCAGGATGGCGAACGCCGGTGAGTCTGTGAATTTGGCTTGTCGTATCGTCTGACTCCTGTCTCAGAATTCCAGCGATAATCTCGTTTGAAGAGAGTCCAAGAGGATTGGGGCAGTTGGAAAACTCAGAACATAATGTCCGGTCAGCGCCTAGCCTCGATAACGACCAGGATGCTGAGGTAGTGAGAGAATCGCTCTTCGTGAGGAGGCACTTTACTCAAGCAGTTTTCCAATAGCAATCCGACTTGCCCGAAGGTTATCACGATGACAACCACCCAGTGCCCGCGTCGTCGCACGACAAACTAGCCTCCACTGTCACCGCCGCGATCGCCACTGTCACCAAAACAATCACCATCTCCACCACCCGAATCGAACAGTGGAGGGACGAGGTTGTCAGGAATAAAGGACAGATCACCATCTCGAGGACAGATCTGGACCGGCTTTTATTAGACTTGTCCAGTTCATCTTCCCAAATGACCAAGCTTCAGCAGAATTCTATTGAGCTGTCGAAATCGCTATGTGACGAGAGAGATCGCACCATTACATCTCTCACGGCCGAAGATGCTGCGAAGGCACAGCAGATCACCGCTCTTCGTAGAGACAACGAGATGGTTCTACGTGACTTCGCCACCGCTTCCTCTCAAATAAAGGAACTACAACAGCGCTACCATGTGCAGTTAGAAGAGCTCGCTTCTGCAAACAAGGAGCTGAAGGCCAGGGCTATGGTGATCGAAGAGAGGGATTGTACAATCGCAACCCTCACTGCCGAAGTTGCTCAGGCGAAGCAGCTCGATGTCGAGAAGACAACGCAGATCCCTGTAGGGATGTTTCAGAGCGACCCGTCCGCCCCCTCCCATACAGCTGAACTCCAGAAGCGTCAGCAACGATACGAAGTACAGCCCTACGTTCAATATGGTGTGGTCTGTGCGCTGCCCGTCGACGCAGATGACGAGGAACATGTTCGTAGGAAGGACCAGTGGGAAACAGATCCGACAGGCGATTGCTACGTTCCGGGATACTTTGAGTCGAAAGTTCGCATGGTAAACCTCCTCCGTTGGACGGTTTGCGAGATGCTAACATAGGATTGCTTCCGTTGAAAGGGTGCTGGTACTTGCGAGGAGAGGGAATTTCGGGATCCGTTTTCGCTCATCAGAAGTAATCCAGCAGACTTTGCCATGCAGACCGTGCGCATTTTGTGCTATCGAGGCAGTTTATCCGACCCGAAATGGGTGGATGAAGACGAACGCAAGTCTGTTCCATTCTTTTCCTCACGTTCTCGATCTGATGTGGTGCATTCAGCGTCTTTCTCTATACTTTGTACTGTCTACGTTGATCTAAGCGAGGCTGTGAAGGATCTAGTTATGAAGAAGGATGATTCTGGGGAGGTGTACTACCAACTAGATTATGATGTGATTGTAACGTTTGGCCGTACGGACCTTCATGCGGAGCTATGCTGGATCTCAAGGGTAAGTTATTGATTGATGCCGCTTGCTGTTTCCTGATCTGATCCTCTTTGCAGACAGGCGAACGACGGTGAGTTTCGGTGATTTTGGTTTGGCGTATTGTCTCACTCGCGTGTCAGAATCTCAGCAACGGTCTCATACGAGGACTGAATGTTGCACATGTTGTTCGTACGTTGACCACTCTGTGGGTCAGGATGCTTTGTTGATTTCGCGTCCTGCCAGTGGTTTAGCCCACCCTCGTTAGTTGCGGACTCGCAGTCTCATATTTCGTCCATTACGCTGTGTAGTAACCTGTCTCAAATTTCACACCTTTAACGGTGCACTGAAAGACGCAGTTATCTCTGTTGCTAAAATCCTCGAAGAATGATAATTTCAAGTTCGTGGACAGACATACATTCAAACAGCGACACAGAGAGATACCTGGACGATGATACATAACAATGGCACGTGCGTTGCTCATCTAAGTCGACCACCTCAAGCAGAGTGGATGCCCGTGTTCTCTTTGACCCTCTTCCTTGGTAATACCCCCCCATAGGTGCGAGAAGGCTGAACACCTCTTACAATCTCCTTTGCTATCTTCCTCTTTC